>CM060972.1:31723921-31793921 GCA_030765045.1 Tenodera sinensis
ACAGCGGTCTCACCTGCTCCCACAGTTGTGCGACATCATCCACAAACTCTTTTGTTTCATAACTGTCCAACCAGTACTCAGCCACGTCCGTGAAATCTGAAACAAATGCCAAGTATATTCTTTACGCTATTGTCATCACTTTTCAAGGGCTCGGTTTCCATTAGAGAAGTATGGCGGTTTTTACTTTCTCTACTGGTCAGTAGAAGGAAGTATTGTATTCCACCCAAAAATTCTATGTCGAGATTTCACTGGAAATACATGTTTTGAGACCCCCTCGGTCCAAAAAAAGCAGTTTTAGAAAAAGGTCCGTGTGTGTATGTGTGTGTGTGTCGGTGTGTCTGTCAGACTGTGGACAGCATAACTCAAAAACGAAAGGTAGGTTAAAAACCAATGTTGGTATTTAAGTTTAATGTCTTTGAAGGATGCAGATTTTCAAGAAAATAACCCCACCCTAAACTACCCTTTACATGGAAAATTTTTCGAAAATTTTGATTTTCTTGAAAATTGCTCTAACGATTTTGATTAAAATGCCATATGTTTGAGATATTTTTATGACAAATGAAAGGTATATCTTGAATTTTCAGGCTATAGTCCCTGTAGTCGTAGTTACTCTGGACGACTTTTGCATAACTAATAAACCGTTAGAGGTAGACCAAATCATACTATACAAAAAATGTAGATCTTGCTAAAGTACACAATTTATGTCCCAATAAATTTTCTTGTAAGGTGAACCATTTCGGAGATATTCCTTGTTAAGTGTGTAAGTTTCGGAATATAAAACTTTCGTGAAATGGATCATCGTTGTTCATTTTTTATATGTTAAACGTGCAAAGAGAACGGGATCTAACAGCATTAAAAGATTTGACTATCGCACAAAGCCTACTGTATTCTAACACTCCCCTTGCACCTACAAGGAAATAAGCAATAAGATAATTTGTACAAATGTTTATCTTAACTAACACGAAGAAGATATAGGAATAAGAGTTTGTAAGAATGGTTAGTACAAGAGTAGAGAAAGTCATGTGAGTGCAACACATCAGATTTTTTATTATGGTCTAGGCAGCGATGAGCTCTTTACTTAAGGGCATTAATGGGTTAGCGGATAGAAAATGGCGATGATTAATGTATTCTCTACAAATATTCTAATTTCCGCCGAAATTATCTTTATTATAATGTATAACTTCATTTTTCACCAATACAACTTTAGTAGGTTTTCCAAGCCATTATATGTATATACCAGGTGAGTCAGCTGTCCTTTATTTTCCAATTTTATGCAAGCTGCATTTTATGCTTTTGACATGCAAACATCGGCTCCTATACTTGGTTCCACCCAAGATTCAACATACTGGGGTGGGCCAGAAGTCGCGATCGGGTAATGTTTATATTGAAATAACTCGTTTCTCGAAACCGAAAACGAATTAAAAACTGTTCGTAGGTTTAGAGGGATATTTTTCCCCTTCATATGCTTTGTGTTGTATTAGTTTGTCAATTTTCCGAAAGAGCGAGGGTATTGTTATATTATAACGGCAAGCCAGATTTTTCGTGGGTTACTAAACTTACTTATAGTTGATGACAATGTGAAATGCTGTTTGTATTTTAAGCAATGACTGATACAAGCAAATATACGATTGAGGAACGTCTCATCGTTAGAGTGTGGGTTCATGAGAAAGAACGAACTGGCGAAGTGTACGAAGAAATCAGAGAAAACTTCTTTCTTTGTTTCAATAAAGCAGGTCCCTGTAAAGCTAATGCCCGAAAGCTGGGCTCTGTATTGGATGCAAAACACAGTGGAAGAATCTAAAATATTGCGGTAATGATGTTAGTAACTTTCTGTCTTAATCATTGGAGCTCTCGGTGAAGAAATCAACAAGGAAACTATCGGCAGAAATACAGTTCCCAAGAACGTCGGATGAAAAATGAAGGTTATCGTCAATACAGGGCCACCAAGCTGACTGGCCCAGTTACGTTTATCTTTTCATATTTCCATTCCTTATTAGTGCAGCAATCAACGAACAAATAACGTTTTTGCGTCACTTGTGAAAGTTTATTATTGCTGAACAAATTTACACAAAGTTAGAAAACATCCGATCGCGACTTTTGTCCCATCCTATAGATGTATTAGTCTTCGGTTATCTCTCAAATTACTATGTAGCTCAGTTGGAGCGAGCGCACGTTTCATAAGTAATCCATGTGCTGTAAAGGTGTTTTGAATCCCCTAAATTGTATTAATTTTTTACTGCATAATATTTACAAATAACGTTAGTTGAGCAACTATTATGTGTAAAGCTGTTATTATTGTTATATATTATTCTACGTAATTGTTTTATTTCTACTTGATATTGCTGCATATGAGGATATCTCTCCCGGTATAGTTTTTGAGTTGCTTGCACTTTGGCTGTTGCTTCTCCGTGGATCAAAGGCATCTCAATGTACTTGTCTGTCGAATACATGGTGAAGGAATGACACAAAATATCGTGCGACAGCATACACGTGGAAAATGCAGGAGGTCGGCATTCATAATAACACACATCATGCCAGTCCTACGAAATGCAGACAACCAAAAACGTTTTAAATTATATCATAAACCCTCAGACTTTAAAATTAGATTATTGTGAATTCGGTTTCCAAGTTTTGATGAACAAGAAAAGCAGTACAACGTCGAGACGCGAACCCGTGTCCCGGGAGGACGGAGGCGCACAGAATACGGTGATAATTCTATTCAGCTATTTGGAGTCTTGACTGAAAGCACACTTCGAGTTTAAACCCTAGAGCCAGTACGCCAGGTGCTATGTCATTGCCACCTTGCGGGTT
Source organism: Tenodera sinensis (assembly GCA_030765045.1). NCBI lineage: Eukaryota > Metazoa > Arthropoda > Insecta > Mantodea > Mantidae > Tenodera > Tenodera sinensis. Next base: position 31,726,733 of record CM060972.1, read on the forward strand.
TTCGAGCTTAGCTCTTTAAGGCAGTTTTAAGCCTTTGCTGGGCATTTTAATATTATTACTTAAATGCCAAAATTCATTCTCAGTCTGTATGTATGTGTTAAACATATGCATATAAAATCAAAATTCTTATTCCGCAACTACGACTTTCGAAATCCTCTTGTCTAAACCGCGAATTACATGTGCATGCCGGGTTGCGTTCCGTGACGTCACCATTACTGCAATCGCGATGACCAATTTGCCGACTCCTGCATTAAAACATTCAGGTAAAAGGAGCATTTGGAATTCGAACGTCTATACAAAGTAAAAAACGGAATATTGGGAATGGTCTTGAGGTGATTCGAACCTTCGAAGCCCAAACGGCATTTTGGTCATGTTATCAACGTTTAGGTATCTGAAGAAGGGCTGCAGAGGCAAGCAAATAAGAATAAATTAATAAATAAATTTTCTGCACTAATACTAGTTGCATTATTGAGATTTCCTAAACTTTGATTTAGATAAATTTAAAATGAATAATTTTATTTTAATCTTTTTCTTTAATTTACATGATTGAAAATTCAGCGGATTCATCTTCAATCCTTCTTCTTAATATTATTTTCATGAATTTTGTTATTTTATATCTTTACCTGAGGTTTTGAAAGCAATTTTAACTCGGTTTCCGCTTGCATGTAAAATATGATGCGAAAGTATCCTCGTTTGGGTTTACACTTTCTTGCCAAATTTATGTAACAAAAATAATTTATTTAATTATACCTATAATTATAACAGTGTGAAAATACAACGACTATTAAGCCTGTGTCCCACGGTCCAACCTTTTTGACCAAACTGTTTGCATCCAATGGACTTGCTCACCAAAGAAACACGTCTGTCACACTATGATTCATTTTGGTCCAGTACAAATGACAGTAGGAAGCGTGAGAAATAAACATGGCGGACGCAAATATTAATTTAGTGATTGCTATACTAAGTATAGGTTTGGGATATATCTCCACGAATCTCAGTAGGAAGAAAAAATGTATTAGAAGTAAAAGATGTTGGTGGACACGGTCATGTGAACAGGGCACTGGCCGAGGCATATTGTGTCTACTACAAATGGGAAAACTATCGCAATTTTTTTCGAATTGACGAAGATTTATTTTTCAAGATTTTACATCGTGTTGAAGACAAAATTACACACCAAGACACAAATATGCGACAATGTGAAATATATAAGCAACAATTGTATGGTTTTAATCTTAGTATGGATGGACAGGAGATTTCAACTCATTTCATAACATAAAATTTAATCATACTGTTGACTGGCTTTCTTATTATATATGAAATATTGCTATGTAATAACCACCTCAGTAATATATGTTTATAGTCACGAAAAATGTTTAATGAATCTTCAAAAAAAAAAAAAAATAAATAAATAAATAAATAAATAAATAAATAAATAAATAAATAAATAAATAAATAAATAAACAAATAAATAAATAAATAAATAAATAAATAAATAAATAAATAAATAAATAAATAAATAAATAAATAAATAAATAAATAAATAAATAAATAAATAAATAAATAAATAAATAAATAAATAAATAAATAAATAAATAAATAAATAAATAAATAAATAAATAAATAAATAAATAAATAAATAAATAAATAAATAAATAAATACATAAATACATAAATACATAAATACATAAATACATAAATACATAAATAAATAAATAAATAAATAAATAAATAAATAAATAAATAAATAAATAAATAAATAAATAAATAAATAAATAAATAAATAAATAAATAAATAAATAAATAAATAAATAAATAAATAAATAAATAAATAAATAAATAAATAAATAAATAAATAAATAAATAAATAAATAAATAAATAAATAAATAAATAAATAAATAAATAAATAAATAAATAAATAAATAAATAAATAAATAAATAAATAAATAAATAAATAAACGAACGAAGGAACGAACGAACGAACGAACGAACGAACAAACAAACAAATAAATAAATAAACGTTTTATTAAAATAACCATCACATTAAAACTGCCACGAGCCGTATATGTTGCCTGCGCAGTCCGCCATATTGTTACGTTACAGATGCTGATTGGCTATTTTCAAGTTCTTGGATGAAAAAATTAGATGCAACTCAATCGCATTGTATACAAACAATAGGATAGAAATTGTATGGGACAAAATTGTATCCAGTTCTCGATGTCTCACAATGCACTTTTGTTGTATACAATGGACAACAAAGTTGGACCGTGGGACATCGACTTTAGATTAAGTTCCAATGTAGAAGATCACTCACTATTAAGAGTAGCAGCTTCGTTACTCAGTGCCACGTATTCCTGGAACTTTTCGCGAACTTTCTCTCCAGATGCGTGTCTCCATTCCACCCACACATGCTTCAGCTCTTGTGGATCACGACTGCTTTTGATTATTTCTACCAGCTCTGCAACACAAGAAGATATAACGTAACATTTCTATAAGCCACCAATGCCATTAGCACCATATTAATTTAAACTACTAAGTCCCTACAAACCCACAATAAACTGCAGTAGCTAAAAGCAATGGAAATGTTCATCTCTGAACAATAATTGTATATTCTCCTATTCGTGATATGTGGCAGAGAACCAATAGTTACAGTGGAAAACGGCAAAAATCAATCAATTAATTAAAAACAATCGGACCCCGGATGGTAGAATGGCTAAAAGAATTAACAAATGGACCCCAAGATTAATGAACCGTTCCAAAAATAGATGATTAGATGATGTACGTGATGACATTAAGAATATGAAAATAAAAAATTGGCCTGTTTGCGTGCAAAATCGAAAAGTCTGGAAACAAGTTGTTGAGAAGGCCAAAACTTTTGCAAAGTTGTAGAGCCTTAGTAAGAAGAAGGTGAAGAAGAATTATTAAAAACAAAGAAACAAAGAAGCGAAAAAAAGGCATTACACATTTGACATCGTAGGGACTTTTACGCCAGGATAAAAATCCGCCACTCTCCGCCACCTACTTGTAACTGGTTCAAGGAAAATTGTATTCCGTCCAAGAACTCTATATCGACATTTTACCATACATGTATGTTTTAAGCCCAACATACCAAAATATCTGATGTGTTACTCCAACATGAATTTCTGTACATATTGACATTTATTTTTATATAACTTCTACAAAACGTTTTAGGGAACTTTTACCTTTCTCTACTACGTATAGTAAGAAGAAGTATTGTATTCCACCCAAATATTCGATACCGAGATTTCAACGTGACTCGTTTTGAGGCCCCCTGAATCCAAACAAAGCATTTTTTAAAAAAATGTGCGTGTGTGTCCATGTGTGTGAGTGTGTGTGTGTGTGTGTGTGTGTGTGTGTGTGTGTGTGTGTGTGTGTATGTGTGTGTGTCTGTGTGTCTGTGAGCCTGTGGACAGCATAACTCAAAAATCTGACGTGTTGCACTCACATGACTTTCTCTACTCTTGAACTAACCATTCTTAAAAACTTTTATTCGTATATCTTCTTTCTTGTTAGTTGAGATAAACATTTGTACAAATTATCTTATTGCTTATTCCCTTGTAGGTGCAAGGGGAATGTTAGAATACAGTAGGCTATGTGCGATAGTCAAATGTTTGAGATTCTGTTGTCTTTGCATACTTAACATATAAAAAAATGAACAACGATGATCCATTTCACGAAAGTTCAAAGTTTTCCGAAACTCACACACATAACAAGGAATATCTCCGAAATGGTTCACCCTACAAGAAAATTTATTGAGACATAAATTGTATATTTTAGCAAGATCTACATTTTTTGTACACTATGATTTGGTCTATCTCTAACGGTTTACCAGCTATGCAAAATTCATCCAGAGTAAATAGCCAATAGCAATAGCCAAAAAATTCAAGATATTCGTTTCATTTGTCATAAAAATATCTCAAATATATGGCATTTTAATCAAAATCATTAGAGCCATTTTCAAGAAAATCAAAATTTTCGAAAAATCTTCCATGTAAAGGGTAGTTTAGGGTGGGGTTATTTTCTTCAAAATCTTCGTGTCACATCGTTGAAAGACATTAAACTTAAATACCAACTTTGGTTTTTAACCGACTTTTCGTTTTTGAGTTATGCTGTCCACAGATTGACAGACTGACAGACTGACACACACACGGACCTTTTTCTAAATATGTTTTTTTTTTTGATTCAGGGGGCCTCAAAACATGTATTTCCGGTGAAATCTCGACATCGAATTTTTGGGTGGAATACAATACTTCCCCTACTTGCCAGTAGAGAAAGTGAAAACGAAAAGACGGTTAAAAACCAAAGTTGGTATTTAAGTTTAAAATCTTTTAAGTATGTGACACGAAGATTTTGAAGATAATTCCTCCATCCTAAACTACCCTTTATATGGAAAATATTTAGAAAATTTATATTTTCTCGAAAATGGCTCCAACGATTTTTTATCAAAATGCCATATGTTTAAGACATTGTTTCTCATATTCTGCTTGCAGCTACAAAGAAATGAGCAATACTATAGTTTCTGAAAATGTTTATCTCAACTAACATGAAGAATATAGAAGAATAAAAGTTTGTAAGAATGGTTAGTACAAGAGTAGAGAAAGTCATGAGAGTGCAGCACAGCAGACTTTTTTCTCTTGTGGCGTCTACTATATTAAAACTAAATTACATAGTCGTATGGGACTGGATCTTCTTAGCTCTATGCTACCGATCAAAGTGAGCCTGGAAGAAAATGACGGGTGTAGTCTAAATTTTGAACCTTCTTCTCCTATACTACAGTACACTTCCGGCATATAAAAAAAGGGTAACAATATAGAGGACAAAAAATGAATTGCAGAAGAGGAGGGGTATTGAAAACACTTTGGTTGTAGTAAATGGGTTCAAATTTATTATTTATTTATGTATTTATTTGATAATCAGTCATTATGAATGTATTTGTTGGATTATTGTTTGCTGTTGGTGAATACTGCATACCTTTAATTTTTCATTCATATTTATGCCCAGGAAAATGGTACAATTAACAGTTATTAGCAGTTATTAATGTACCCTTTATCTTGGGCTACTTCAGTTAGGGTTTTGTTACTTTTTTGACCAATGTTCGCTACTTTTGAGTTTAAAAATTTGGCAACCCTGCTCACCAGTATGACTGCGGAGTGCAGTTCATCTTTGTGATGCACGTTGAGATGGGAACTTCCATGTATAGGTATATATCTTTGTAATTATAGAACCAGAATGTAAACAGAAGACTCTTAGGTATAAGTATAATTTTTGTGTTGTGAATTGTGTAAAGTGAAGTTGCCTCTTGAAAGTATGTTGACCTGGGCGCTTTTCTGAAGGCCAGAGGACAAACATCTGTTGGAAAAACGACAGAGATCAGTGTAAGGTGGAAGTAAATAGTGGTATTAAAACGTAATATCAGAAACTCGCCCAGGTCTGTTCTTCGAGACATTGATGTGGGGGAGAATAAATCAGAAAACTGTTCTGTACTTTGTCATCTAACCTCGTGCCTGAGAAATATCCTACTCATGCCTACCTAAATCCCGGTACCTAATCCCATACAAAATCAACGTAGCGGCATACAGCGCAGAGGCAGCTACTGCTGGATGAGCTACCGAGGCATCGAACCCTAAGTGAGTCGTCACCAAACTGGTCGACCAGCTGTACCCATTACAAAAGTGGCGCCCAACGCTGTCACAAAAGTGGCGTCCAACGTGGGGCTCGAACCTGAGATTAAGAGTCTCATGCTCTACCGACTAAGCTAGCCGGGCATCGAACCCTAAGTGAGTCGTCACCAAACTGGTCGACCAGCTGTACCCGTTACAAAAGTGGCACCCAACGCCTTCACAACGTGAAAACAGCAGGATAACGAACAGGAGCGGGGGACGTCTCTGTCTGTCTCTCTCTATAACATCTCTACTCCAGTTTACAACCGTAATTACAATGTCCTTCATTTAAAACCTAACGGGCACACGGCATTTCGCCTGTGCGTGATTGGGTGTGCCATATCCGACTTTGCTCCTACATAAACGCCGCGCGTAAAGCATGTATAACACTCTTACCTTATAGAAGATATTGGGTAAACAAGCATTATATCGGGAGAACACGTTCTGATTCACACGATTAAGTTGACCACTGAAATATTTCCGATTTCATTCCTATTATTTTGTTTTAGTTCTTCCAATGTATGGAGCTTTGTCTAAAACTAAAACTGTATAAGTGCAGAAGTGTTTATACTTTAAAACAAGGCGATCCAGTAGCACGGATGCATTATTGTGAATGCTTTCTTTCATCAGTGAATGACGGTTTAATTGATCTACAGCTTTTGCTCTTTTCCGACGAGGCTTGGCTCCACCTAAATGGTCGTGTCGACACTCAATACAGTCCGTACTGGGTCTCTGAAAATCAACATCGCGTTCAAGAAATCCCTCAGTACGATCAGAGAGCTGGAGTTTGGTGTGCTAGTAGCGCTAGATGTATTATCGGTCCAGACTGTAAATGCATTTTATCATGAGCTGACAGAAAAGAGAAATCACATGGATGGCTTCAACAATATTCTGCTACTGCTCATACAACCTAGGAGTCTATGGATACAATTAGGGAAGTGTTTGAAGATAGAATGATTAGTGCTGGTGTATGGGCTGCACTGTTCTGTATTATGGATTAGCCAAGTCACGGTGCATATCCCCCCATTACGTTAAGACGCCGGAAATGCTGGCGGACGTAGAACCAATGCTGACATCACTCCCATACGTTACGCAATTGTGACCTCAGGGGACATGTGATTTCTCTTCCTGGAGATAGACAGGACGATCAGAGCTACCAATGCATTCTTCAATTCGAGCGACGAGCGAGGATATCTTCTCTGGGAAGGCGAGCAAAATGTGGTGAGGTATCTCATGGTCAAATGCAGCTGGCATTACTGCTAGATAGTTGCTGTATTTTTGCATAAGCTGCTTTCTTATTTTCGATATAGTTGGTGAGTTAAAACCTTTTAAATGTTTAAATTTTATCTTTACCAAAATTCTTTAACATTATCTCATGTTGAATTACGTAAAGAAGTGACCACTTGCCATAACCTAGATACGGTGCCATTCAGGGATGGGAAATTGCCTTAGTAAGAACCAGTGGAAGCAAATTCTTATTCTTATTATTACATGTTAAAGATTTGTATCGCATGAAGAATAGTTTTGGGACATACATTTGTAAAGCAAGAAGCACATCAAGAAATATTAAAGTTCTGTAAATACCACGGTATTTTAAATTTAAAATAAATTAGGATTAAGAGTTTTCTGCTGTATTAAGTTGTTCCTTATTACATCCAGTAACCTTAAATGATAGTGTACTTGAGGCCCAAGAAAACTAGTTTCGATCCATTCTTTCCTATGTCTACAATAAGTACCTCTCTGTTTTTTGTACTGCTTTCAAACTTATTTAGGGAAAGGAAATAATATGCCCTCTCGCATATTAAAAGACGAAGTTTACGAGACAAATTCTCATACATTGGAAGAACTAAAACAAAATAGAAATGAAAGCCAAAGCATTACAGTGGCCCAACTTAATCGTGTGAATCAGAATGTGTTCTGCCGATACAATGCTTGTTTAGTCAAGGATGGACGACATTTCCAGTATGTTCTATGAGATAAGAATGTTATACATGTTTTACGCGCGGAGTTTATGTAGGAGCAAAGCCGGCTGTGGCACACCCAACCGCGTACGGGCGAAATGCCATACGCCCGTTAGGTTTTAAATGAAGAACCGTGTATATAAGTGCATCAAGCACATAACTGCTAAAGTAGTCACATTACAAAGCGGTTCATATTATTGAATCTATGTTGAAGTACTGTACCTGGTTCTAAACTAAGGTCACAAGATGACGGATTTTTGTAGTCGCATATCTTTGCTTTGCTGTAAATGGACTCCATTTCACTGATGATCTGCTCCAACTGCAAAACGAATATTAAAACATTACACTTCCACAAGATTTGCAACATGGATATAATAAACAGATAAAATGAAAAATATTAAAGCTGGAAAGATGGACTATAAGTATTATTTTCTTCACAGTAAATATGAAAGAGAGCTATGCACCTATTTTAAAGTTTATAATAAAGAGGGGTGTTTGCAGTATCTTCCAACCATCATGGGTGATGCGAGAAAAACAGATGGGTGATGATTGTGATAAAACAAGTAGCACAAAGGATGCGGATAGCAATATGAGTTCAACAAACTGTAAACAAACCATTACATTTCAACATTTGGCTAATTTTCTCACCTTGCTTTCACGGCCTTCCTCACAACCAATACTTTTGTTAATACATTGTACAACTATATTATGAAAAATTGAAGCTATAACATTGAAACAGTACAATTCACAAATATAATTAATATCTTAGAGGATATCTAACAAACGCTAAATCATATTTCTGTGTGTTACCAACCATTGAAAACAAAACAAATGTTTTAATAGAATCAATCAGTGTTATTTCAAAATTCATTACGCGATCCTTATTTTTCAAAATGGATATTTTCCCCCAAATCATCAAATCTATAAGTCCAACTAGTTGTTTTAATAATTTAATCTTTGAATTTATTTAATGATTAAATGACCAAAAATGATCTGCCACAGCTGATTTATCCACCTGTTTATATTTGTACTTCTGGTTTCCCAATGACATTTAGTTTTACAAATATAAATGTTGTCACAATCCAAACAGCTAAAGTGATTAATAAAGGTTTTTTTAGAATTTGGAATTATATGCTTTTTAGAAGAATTCACTAAGTTCTTATATTTATTTTGACGAACCAAAGTTATGGCATGTTTTTAAGCATTATTGTAAATTTTTTAGCAGCTCAAGGATGGTAAGTATAATTTTTAAAAATACAACCATCTTTTATTTTCTTGCGGGTAGAAACTTCTTTAACAGCTTTTTGATATCTAAATTTCTCGATTTATTGAGTATAAAATCGGTATTAAAACCATTAATTACCGTAGTGTTCATAATGTGCCTGTGCTCTTTTTATTAATGTGGTGGTGAGCTACATACTTTAACATCATCCCATTTAGATCAAATATAGTAATTTGAAGAATTAAAAGTATACCATTCTTATTTATTTTAACAATTGGCCTATATCATGAGGCTAAAAATCATAACCAGAAACATATGTCATTCTTCTTAAAAAAAGTCAACATTAATCATGAATATTTTGTTATAAGATGAATAAATTAATTCACTATAAGGGGGAAACTGTAAAATCAATTAAATAAGTGATAGAGTTGAACCACCCCCACTGAAAAGCGCAAAAGCTCCTGTTCTACCACAGGACATCGGTGAAATTGATGAGCAAGATGAGCAAGTCGATAAACCCGAGGAACGTGAAATGCAGATATTCATCCTTTTTACTTTCTCCACTACCTATAGTAATGTACAGGAAGTATTGTATTCCACCCAAAAATTCGATGTCGAGATTTCACCGGAAATATATGTTTTGAGGCCCTCTGAATCCAAATAAGCATTTTTAGAAAAAGGTCCGCATATGTGTGTGTCTGTCTGTGTCTATCTGCCTGTCTGTCGGTCCTTGGACAGCATAACTCAAAAACCCAAAGTTGGTTAAAAACCAAATTTGGTATTTAAGTTTAACGTCTTTCAAGGATGCGACACAAAGATTTTGAAGAAAATTGCTCCTCCCTAAACTACGCTTTACATGGAAACTTTTTAGAAAATTTTAATTTTCTTGAAAACGGCTCTAGCGATTTTGACTAAAACGCCATATGTTTGAGATACTTTTATGACAAATGAAATGTGTATCTTGAATTTTCTGGCTGTAGCCCATGAAGATCTGTTTACTCTGGATGACTTTTCCATAAGTGGTAAACCGTAAGAGATAGACAAAATCATACTAGACAAAAATGTATATCTTGCTAAAACACACAATTTATGTCAGAATACATATTTTTGTAGAGTGGACCATTTCGGCGATATTCCTTGTAAGTTTTGGAGAACATACTTCTGTCACATGGAACATCGCTATTCATTTTTTATATGTTAATCGTGCAAAGAAAACGGAATTTAAAAGCTTTAAAGGATTTGACTATCGCTTAAAGCCTACTGTATTCCCGTATTTCCCGTTCCACGTGCAAGGAAACGAGCAATAAGAATATTTCTGGAAATGTTTATCTTAACTAACACGAAGAAGATACAGGAATAAGAGCTAGTAAGAATGATTAGTACAAGAGTACAGAAAGTCATGTGAGTGCAACACATCAGATTTTCTCTAGACGTACCCCCAAAGATAATTTGTCAGTGCAGTACCCTTAGACCCAGGCCCTGAGTTGTCCTTAATTCAAACTATGAATAAAACATATGCTATAAAATTAACTAAGTACTACAAAAAGGAAGATTATGCTGTAAATGTACAAAATAAATAAAGGAACAACGTTACAGATAGCACACACGCGCGCGAACACACAAAATTATATGCACTTGTCAAACTGGGATGGTTTCATAGAATTATTTGGTTTCAATAGGATCACATCTATTGGATACGAATCCTCTATTTAATGTAAGCTTCCTTGTGATATCTCTATTTCGTCAATTCCAAACAAGAACGTCGCAAAGTAAGAAATAAAATAAAAGCAGGCAAGCAGTAGTCACGAGCATTATTCATACAAAACTAGCAAAGATAGAACTACTGATTCCATTACTTATATTGTTGTCGATTGCAGCTGTCAGTTTTCCGTCAGTTCCTTAGGCAATCGTACACTAGAATTTCGAATACAAATATCCTGGTTTCGTTGGATTTCAATAAGAACTTAAAATCTCCCTGTGCAAAATGCAGAGAAATGGGGTACATCCAATTCTGAGAATTCTGTAATTCTGAGAATTACACCAGCTTCACAAACCTTCTATCAATAAAAGGTTTCTACGAATTATTTCGATCATCACCCAAGGGACCATGGGACTGAATTCTGAATTTTCTACATTTTTATAAGTATGAAAACAATACTTTGCACACTTAAGGAGGTTTATGTTATAAACTACCACACAACGTTTCAGCACAATCTGTGTAACAGTTTTGAGGAATTTAATTATTCAATATATTCACAATCTGAAAACACCTTAATGTTCAAAATATTCCATGTGCATCAAAAAAACTAAGGGAGGTGGAACTTCTGGTTACCTGGCAAGCCCCATATAGATCTTGAGATGACCTTACACCGGAAGTCCACGATGACTATTTCAAGTATCTGCACTTGTTTTTTAGAGCTTTTGTCAGGCTACACGCATCCAGCAGCACTAGCGGTATTGGATGTGCTTATGTTTATGGAACCGAATCACATACATTCTGCTCCCTTTGGTCGGTCTCCTTTGCCGCGGACTATGACATGTTTTTTCCGTAATTTCCCCATGTCACTTAGGCGGATGCTGGGATGCATTCTTTCATATCATAGTTTCCATTCCATCAATTCCCTTCATTCCATTTCCTTATCATCTTTCAGATGTGCTTCAGGCGCACGGCGTTGACGGTGTTGGACAGGTGGCGCGGATGCTTGCCCATGGTAACTGCTGTTCTTGGCGCTTGGTGGCATTTGGACGCCCACAATCCTCCGTCTGTGCGACATCGCGGTGTTTGGTGGCTGCTCGGGGGAGTCTGAGGAGATCTCAGCACTTGTTAGGGACTTCTGCGCGTCTCTGTGGCCTGTATAGCTGCGACCCTATGGCACTCTTGGGTTCCCTCACTTCATCCCTGCCTGCTGTGGATGGTAGCCACAATAGATCTGAGTTGGTCACTGTGTGCGAGGTGTACATTTCCCTATTTACCCTATACCCTATACTTTTCGGCAGAGAAAGGCCATGCTAGCATAGGATGGGGCTGGATTTCTCAGTTCCAATATAGACAGTTGTGCCCATCATGGGCCTGTTTTATCACATCACTACTCACTTTTAAATCAGTAGAGAGGAAAATAATTTTTAAATCGGATAAACGCCTGTTTTTAAATTCTAAGCACGATCTAAGACAATGCTTACCTCAAATGAAGTGAAAAAGGTCCCACATAGGATTGCCGAGTGGTATTTGCATACAATGCTGCTTACAAAGTGTAATAAATGAGACATCGTAATTAATAACCTCAATTGCTACGATCCCTGCTGGGGTCGGGATTTTTTCTTTAAACAGAATAACTCCGTATCCCACCTACAGAGTCGCAGTATGCATATGGGAGTGAATGTGAGGGTATTTGGTGTTAAAAATTACAAAAAACCAACTTTCGAAATGTTAGGAATGGGGAAGTTGTGGAATACCTGGAGAGACGCTTCCCTTTTGACTGATAAACATACGTTCAGAGCCGTGAGCAGCCTGCGCTCACAGAGTACTAGTTCCCACACCTGCCCTACAGTTTAGTGCAGCAATGTTCAACATTTGCGAAAGCGGGGAGGTTGGATTTACCTCCTTCCACTATAAGCGTACCTTGCCACTCTAACAATCGGACTGTATTGTGTTGCAGTGGCGATTTTGTTATATTTACGTTGCTTTTGATTTACGAAAGCACTTTCAAATCTAATGCGATAAACATCTGTTCATTAGTGACTTCTTTGATACCGCTTACGTTTACGAAGTCTGTCAATATTTGGCGACAAAGTCGAAGTGAATAGTCTTAGAAGATACACCAAGTGATGGTCGCGTAACCTATTGTGGCACAGACTTTTAGTATAATTCAAGTTGGAGAAACTCTGTTCGCAAATATATGTATAACTATATTCACTCTTATACAAACTTTTAAGAATTTTTAAAAATTGTAATCGTCAAACTTTGTTAAAACTGTGTAAAATAATGGCGATCCCAACCCTGCTTCATGGGTGTGAAAACTGGGTCTTGACTATCTCACAACAGAAGAAAGTGGAGGCTGCTGAGATGAAATTTCTGAGGCAGATGGCAGGTTATAGACTCATAGACAAGAAAAGAAACGAGGATATTAGAAGAGAATTGGAAATTCAGAGTCTAAATAAAACAATTATTGCCTACAGGCAAAAATGGCAAGATCATGTGCAGAGACTGACCGAAGACCGTAGACCGTACCAAAAATAGTGCACAAGTATAAACCTGTAGGTAGAAGAAATGTTGGCAGGCCACGAATGAGATGGTCCGATCAATTTCCTTGAAGTCGGAACGAGCCACAAGGCTTATACCGTGATGATGATGATGATGATGATGATGATGATGATTTTTTTATCTTCGTCATAACCGAAGAGAGAGCTGTACCCCGCCATTGCCCCTTCCAGTACAGCTTTCAGCATGCTGTAAGGAATGCAACCATCATTGAAATGTATGCAATTTTTGCTTTCTCTGTTAAATGTATCAAATTTACTATTCCAAGGATATGGGTTTACAAAATGATAGGTTAGAACAATTCCCTTTCCAACGATGGTCAATCCCTTTATGATTAATTCTTTGCCGTTTCCCTTGAACACTGTATAGGCCATTTTGCACAAAGACTGAGCAGAAAATAACTGAGTGCTTACTTTTATACCAGGCAGGCATCGCTGTCCTTTCTTGCATCACCAAACTGGAAACTCTTTGTGGAATTTTTCTCTGGCCTGACGATCTGGGTCAGCAGAATTGAACATTGCTACGAACTCGTTCATGGTGTATCCTCTGGTGCAATTGTAGAGTACACAGCACACGTACTCTCCGCAGATGGAGTAGAGGCTTTGAAGTTGTCGGTTATTAAAGGTGAAACGAAATGACACAAAGTCTTTCAAGGATTTTATAAATGGAGGGAGGCCGTACGAGTCGAAATACCATGCAATTGAAATAAAATGTTGAGTTATAGCTATCCAGTGTGAACCAGGTAGGTTGTAAGGATCAAAGTTTATTACGAATGTAGACGGTTTAGTAAATTCTTTAGGCAGCATGTCTGATGTAAAAAACGATTGCAAAATTTGGAAAGCCGTGCAAAGTTTGTCCTATCTGGGAGGTGTTCATATGTAATAGTCTGTGTGCACCCTCAGATCCTTATCTATCTGAATACAACTGTCGTACTCGCAGTACATGATACACGCAATGACTTCTGCTAACTTCTTTTTAAATCTGTGCTCTACTCTTAATATTTCCGTTATTTAATTGAGAAATGCGACCTTCCGAAGCGGAACTGTCTGGTGTTAAATCGTAAAGTATTAGGAAGTCACCCATAATATACATGACATGTGTGATTTTAATTCCGCTGTTTGTGTGATGCATGCCAGAACCGAAAAATAGCGTTTGGTAGGCCAACGTTGTGCATTTTTCGTGAGAGGTACCCACATAGAGACCCTCTGCTGGAATTTGTTGGCCCTTAACATATATTGCAAAGTATTCCAACTGGAAATGTTTAAAATCGAAAGGGTTTGTGGTGTGACTTCCCGAAAAAATTTGTATTTTCTGTCATGCCTATGAGTATTCTTTTTTATAAGGGACCTAATACGGCGTTGTCCATGGAGATGGTACTCCGACCTGCTGCAAAAGTGAAGGATCTGACATCACATGGCGTTATGTCGAGTCTTGAATTTACCTTCTCTAAAGCATTTAAATGGGCCCTCAAGATGATAGGAGATGTTTTACCTTTCTTAAGTATAGAGTAACACTTAGAAATTAAAATATAGTCTGCAGATCTGCGCCCTCACTCATCATGTAAAACGAATCCTTCGCTGTAGTTAATTTTTTTAAAGAGTAACTCCCGGTAATAACATTGAAAATATCCCCAAGCAATCTACCCTACATGACTATTTCTTTAGATGCATTGCTCTTATGATGAAGCTCCTTCCATCTATGATTAAAATCTCCGTCTTCCAACCTTCCGTTTTTTCGAAGTATCCCCACAGAGACCTTCCAGAACCGTGTCGATGTACCAAAAAGCGTTAGCAAGATGGCTTTTGGATGCATCATGATCGTACGTTAACAAGGTGTCTAAAGAGCTTCGATAATGATAAAGATCTTCGGGCGGTTGACGCATGTTCCATTTAGGGAAATGCTCAGTTGACTGAACAAGGAGTGCAACATGTTGTTAACGCTGGTCGTTTTATCTATTGGTGCTAAGCTGGAACTATCTAATTTCACAAGCTTTTCTTTTACCATCAAATGACATTTAAATCAATGTATGTAGTGTTCCCTATGCCCCGAAATCCAAATGGCAATACGGAGTGATCTACATGGGCGATGGGTTTGATTAATATAGTGAAATTTCCTAAAGCTGCGGACTGAATCGGCTTTTTAGCAATGATGTCAAATTCGGATGTTGTACAGACGATCATGTTGCTATCTTGGGAGCTTGTGCTGGTAGCGATGTGGTACATGCCCTATTTAATCAAAAAGGTCTCTAGCTTTTTTGGTTTTAGAAGTACTTTTTTTTTTAGGTGATCTCTTTCTCTTGCCCTTTCCATGTTAAAACCTACCTACTAGTTTTTTGTAACTCGTTTGGCCACGACATATTTGACCTCGGTACATTCCTGTCTTGTGGCAATATCGGTTATGATGTTTGCACCCAGGGTGAGGGCTTTCCTACCCAAAGATTTTGCACCGCATTGGAGGATGGATTTAATAATTTTGAATAGACTACCTAAAAAGTTATCTAAGCCATTACCTTGCTTCCTACGTACCGAGGTCCAATGTAGTGACCGAGGCACCCTCCACATCTGGTTACATGATACGCTGTAAGCGGGTCCATTGCCAAATGCATGCATTTTAAACTTAGGAATCAAATATATAATTAGACCCGCACAAAGAAATAAATATCAAATTCCCAACTTTTTTCATTGACCCATTTTGTTATGCCTACTGCCTCCGATCTGGCATATTTTGTGGTGTTGAATAAATGTCACTGGCAAGCAGGATCGGTGACCAAATTCTTTATCTTATGTTGAAAAGATAGGTTTTCTATTTTGTATACGATATAATTATCGTCCACCGCGGGTGGTAGACTTTTGCAAGCAATGTCCATCAGGGACTTTTAGAGTTCGGACGAAATATATGACCCGAACACCGTGGAATATCGTGGAAATCACTTGTTAACTAAGCATTTGTGGCCAATCATTGAGGTAAGGCTCCATTTCTACTACGGCCAACTCTTTCATCATGAGTTCTCCCTGAGGATTATAAAACACTTGAAATCCACCCGAATACTCAACGGTAGCCATCTGAAAAGTAGGAACAAAATTCCTTTACTTTTTTAAAACGCAGCACGGCAAAGGTAGGCATAACACTACTGTTGAGGCGAATCAAATCTCCAAACTTGTTAACTAATTCAATTGCTACGGTTTGAAAATGATCTACCGGAACGTAAAATACGTGTTCAAACTTGTGATACGAGGGAAATTGAATTATACCAATACACCTGTCGTAAGAGCTACCGAGCAGCTGCGTTTAGATGAGACTGCAGTAAACAAAACAGGTTCAGGTCCATAAATAAGCTCAAAAGAGCTTTCCCGTGTGATCTAAGGAAAAGAGATTTCATATCGTTTGTTACGTCAAAAAGCATGTTTTGATTAACAATTTTGAAGACATTGAGGTTTGGCAGAACATTTTTTATACTGTCTATAAGATCACTTAGACCATAATATATTCCGGTAGGAAAGAATATATTTCCCTTAATGATATATTCCGGCTTACCTCCTACTTTTTGTGGACTTTTAAATAAAACGATTAGCTTTTCCCCTTGGTTTTTTGAGAAGGAATGTGTTGGGACCCATTCTTTTTTAGCGTTTTCCAATTCTTTTATTTCTCTCTGGTGAGAAAGGAGGTAAACCTGCAGTTCTAATTGGAGCCATTCTTAATGTTCTTCGTCTGTTACTTGACTCTTTAGGGAGGTGTAAAAGTTCTTTAAATTTTTAAAATCCGTCTTGTAGAATACTATTCTACCAGCTCTTACTATAACGACATTTTTGGTTAGTTCTCCGGCTTCGTTTAGTATGTTCTCTAGTATTGATCCATAACCGTACGAACATGAAAACTGACAGACCCACGACCCACTTATCTCTATGAAGATGAAAAAGAAGATTGATCTATGAAGATTGATCGTCTGTGCTGAATCATGAGAATTCTCGAGATACAAATCGACACTAGAATCACGCTGAGAATTTTTTATCGAAGGCTTTGGCAATTTTCATACTTTCTTTACTTATTCTCATGTTTTTTCCTTCACTGAACTTGATGGGTCAAGGTTTAATGTCAGCTCGATTTCCCTCTAATGTTTTCCATATCTGTAACGCGTTTTTTCCTTTACTTTGATTGGAGCTTCTCCTACCGACGAATGGGCGGTGCGATTGTACGCACGAACAAATTTATCGAGTTCGTTTATATATCTGTACGAGTTCAATACTTGTAAATCTTAGACTTGACTGTGCAAATAAATCTCTCCACTATGGCGCACTTTCCATAGGGTTTCTGCAAACTTGATGCTCAATGCCCTTCTCTTTCAAAACTTCTGAAATGCAGATCCCAAAAATTCTTTTGCACTATCAGATCCAACTGTGAGGGGAACGAAATCTAAGATGGCCTTCAAGGTCTTTGCAGTTTCCGAACTAGTTTTAGATTTTATGAGTTTTACACGAGCGTATCTGGAGAAACAATCTACGCACGTTAGCAGATACTAAACTCCTACGTTATACTTTTTAATGCTTTCAAAATCGGCCAAGTTGATATCCCAAACATCATTTACGTTATGGTTTTTAATGTGGTTTTTAAATAACCTACTGTTGAGCTTGTTACCAAAACATTTATTGATTTGAACTAAGAAAAATAAAGAATAACAACATAGAAAATGAAACTAAGAAGTTAAACAAAGAAATGTTTAGTTCTTCAAGGCTTGTAGGCCGTGGTCTAGATTCTCTAGAAGGCATTGTAGATACCAATGTTTCGCCGAGTACTGCGCTTGGCATCATCGGGGTAACACGATCTGCTGTCTGTACTGGTCAGAGTTTGAATGTGGGAGCAGTGAAACAGTGGAAGTAAAGACCGTTCAACTTCAACTTATTTTATTGACTAATATATTTGCCTGGTGCCGGTACAAAGGGGCCCGGCTTACAGGCTCAAATTTACATTATATACAGTTAACAGTTTTAAATGGGCACTCTGGAAAAGACCGTTAACGTCCGATAGGGTTATTTATACGGTATGGGTAGGCGGTGCATTGTTGCGCTGGCTACCGTAGTGATTGGCTAGTTGTAGGCGGGGTTTTATTACAACTGTTGTGTGTGTTTGAAAGTTTGTCTAAGACCGGTATCCATGCTTTATGTACACGAAGTATTTCTTCCTTGCGATTAAAGTTGTCTGTGTGTTTGTAGATTTCTATGGCTTCCCTTTGTAGTTGGGCATAGTGGTTAACTGTAGAAGAGAGGGTTCGGGTTTCTTTAAGGTTGACATCATGGCCGAATAATAAGGCGTGTTCTGCCACAGACGATTGTCGGAGACGTTCCTGATGTAGGGAAGAAAGGCTGTTGCTACTTTGCCGCGTTCTTCCTTTTTTGTTGTTGGTCGCCTGGGATGAATTGCGCGCCGGATTTCTTTTCGTGTGTATCCATTGGACTGGAATGCTGGGTTTAGATGATTGAGTTCTTCCTTTAAGTATCTCTTGTTGCAGAACCGGGATGCTGGGCAGTGTACTGTCACCGGCACTCTTTAATGCTTACATGGCCGATCTCCCCACGCACCCCAACACTCACATCTGTCAGTATGCGGACGATCTCATGATCTTCGCAGCAAACAAGAACCCGCGCTACAGCTACCGTCAAGTACAACCCCACCTCTGTACCATCAGTAGATGGTGCGAGAACTGGCGCATGTCTATCAACCCGGAGAAAAGCTCTGCGATTCTCCTGGCCAACACGCTGGCAAACCGGCTCCCGCAGGACCTCGTGCTTCGGCGCCGTCGGATCCCTTGGGTCACTACGGCGAAGTATCTCGGGGTCACGTTGGACCGGCGGCTAACGTATAGGCATCACGTCAGGGGCAAAGTACTACAAGGTCATGCAGCCCTACGGCAGTTGTATCCCATCCTCAGCTCCAAAACCATGCCCATTCGCCTGAAACTCCGGCTGTATCGTGCGATCATCCCGCCTCTGGTCCTGTACGGATGCGAGATCTGGGGAGTGGTGGCAAAGTCCACCTTCATCAGACTCCAGACGTTGCAGAATCGGGCATTAAGGATGATCTACGACACTGGTTGGAGATTTCCTGCCCACATCCTTCACGAACATTCCGGCATCCCGTACATTGTCGAAGTGATTAAAACTCGCGCTCAAACAATGTACAACAAACTCCAGAACCACCCTAATCCACTGGTGAATACTCTGGGACAATATGACCAGAGAGAGCCTCGCCGACTACCATCTAAAAAATTGCCGAAGGACATCTTAAGTCCAACGGTCTAGTTTTTGCAGATGGGAAAGGCAAAATGAATATCTGTACTTAAAACAGAGTAAATCGCCTAACTCAGATCACCTCTCAGTGTGTGACTGACGGCCAGAACCAGGAGGAGATTAGCGCGTCACCTGATTGACTAACCAGCCAATCAGCATGTATGGGCAGTGCCCGTTCATGGACCTATACCTACCATCATCCATCTTGTCCCTAAGATACCCCTGATCCCAAACATTCCCAGAGATTAAATCCCTGTAGACCAAAACACCATACTATCGCGCAGGTAAAGCCGTATAACGGCTAGGTACAGCGGTAAAGACACTTCGGGTGGGGGAATAAGCTTCTCCACTCGACTCGAACTGCCTCTGGAGCCTCTGGAGCCGGGATGCTCGTTCTGTGAGTGTTTTTATTATTCCCGGTTTCTGCCAAGGGTGATAGTTAGAGGTTTTATGTAAATATCGATCTGTATGTGTAGGTTTCCTGTAAACACTGTATTCCAGGCCATACCTGGAAGAACTAAACATTTCTAATAGTGAAGACGCCGGCCGTGAAAGCCTAAGTGTGTTTATATATTAAGCAAAGAACATCAACTACACTCGAAAGTTTCTCGGATTCTCCACTAGAAACCGCCACACACTCCAAGTACACAAATGCTTTAAATGTTCCACTAAATTTACCAGAACCTGAACCACCACTAACGATAAGCGTAAAGGGATGCTGAAATTTAAGCACGGGTAGCATTACACCTTTGAAACATTCGTAGTATTTCTCTCAATTCGTCCGTTAGCCTATGCATCACGTAATCTATATCAAAAGGACGACATTAATTATTATTTATTTATGCCAACCAACTTACTGTTGGTGTTAAGTAAGTCACCATTGGTGTCATTGTCTCTGATGTGAGAATGCCTAAGTGGTTTACCGGGAGAAATACGAACTGGTTTGAGAATTCAATGTCATTCTGGCAGGTTGTCACAGTAGCTTAATGGTTAGAGCACCCGCCTAGTATGCGGAGGGTCTGTGGTTCAAATCCCAGCTATGGCATTGAATTTTTAAGTTCCAGTTCTACCTTTCAAAGGACGACAGTGTTTAAACACTTCTAAAGGAATAAGCGCTATCTCTTTATTCGTCAAACATTTTAAGCCCCTCTGCCTACTTCACGTAGTACCTACAAACAGTGCTTGAATACTGCTTGTTCCGCTTCAGAATCCATAATGAGAGAGGCAGTTGGTTCAGTCGGGCTTTATATATCCGTAAGAAATGGAATCGTTTGATTCGTTTCTCTTGTGGAAACAAATTCTGTAGATCTTATCTTAATTTTCTTTTGTGTTATTACTACAATGCTTTGATCCATGTTTTCGTCGAGAGTTAAATTTTTTATTGAATCAAAACTAATCAACTGCAAAGAGCTATAATTTAATGTTATTTCCCTCACTTTACATAGTTTTGAAATTTCCATTCGGTAAACGTATTTGTATACATAATTTTCAGGGTCTCCAGATACAAATTCTGAAATGAAGGAATTCGAACCGTAGTCCGGGAGCTCATCCACCATGTCCCCCAAGCTATAGCCGCATTCGATGCGAGACTTCTCTCCTTCCCTATAGAATCTGTATGTGTGTATAGTATGTCTCTGTTTAATGTCTCCAGGTAGGTGTGTTAATCTAAGCCTTGCACCTGCAGACGTAGGCTCCTAATACTTCATTCGTATGCGTAATGGCGAGGGTTCAATTTCTTCCGCATATTTTCACGAAAGCCAAACATTTCGCCGTTCACAGACATTAAATGTTGCACCTTTATACCGGGCGTGGTCAGGAATGTAAACAGTTCTCGAGGCTCTCTAATCATTTAAGTGCGCAATGATTGCTTTATTTGGTGAGGTCTCCCCCAAAACTATTGTCACCCATCACATTATTGTCGGCACTACCGCAAAGGAGCCGAAGGAAAGAGACAGAGAATGGCCGCATTGTTGGGGCGCTTGCCGAAAGAGAGAAAAGGATAGAGGCTTCTGGAATCTTCTGCTTTGTATTTCACCGCAATAACTGAACTTTCCAGAATAGTGCCTGTGAGATATAAATAGCGGTAAAGTGGGACAGACAGTGGTCAGACGTATGTGAAGCGTTGAGGAGTCGTGCCGACGGAGAAGGGACAGTTGTTGTGTTACTAGTTCGGAGCCGTGCTGTTGGTGAATGGGAAAAGACTTTCTTACTGTTGCAACGAGTGTACAAAGTTACTGTTTACGGAAATAAAAGTGTTTCTTTATCTAGACCACATCTGTCGTCTTTACTTTACACCCAACAAAAAGTCACACTATTTAGACACAATTTTGCCAGCGACCTTGCACCTAGATTTTTTCTCATTGCAGTCTTATCCAAAGAATTCGCTGGTCTCGGCTTTTAATTTTAATAAACTGTTAATGTAATCTACAAAACGTCCTCCAGTATTTGTATCTTTGTTATACTGTTCCACTTTGTATTCGTAAAATTAAAAAATTTCTTTAACTTCGTAACCTATTTCAACGGCTTTTGGTATCTTGTCTACTATCCATGTACCGGTTAGTTCTGGTTCACCTACGTCATGGTCACATTCACCATCATTTTCCTGCTCGGTACCAGAGTGACAAAGACCAAATATTAACTTTTGGCGACATCTAAAGGGCAAGGCTGGATGATAAAGACTTCTATTTTTTAAAAGTACTCTGCAGTCTATATTCCCCCCTTTTAAGCATTTCCTTAATGTTGGTGCAATTTTTGTCGATGTGAATTATGGGATGACCTACAGAAAACTTTAAAATCTCGTATTTACATATATAAGGACACAGAGACATTACGTCTTAGTCCTCAATAGGAGTTTTTTGGCTGGTTTTACAATAGGTTTTAATGCTTCCGTTCTACCTAGATAGAGGGTATCTCTAAGAATAAGGGGAACATTTTTAACAATAGGATTGCTAGGTAGAGTCGGGTGTTGTTTTAAACTGTCATCGAGTTCGCACTCGCACATGACGTGACAAACGTAATCCTGCCAACACAATTTTCCCTATTCAAGACACGGTCAACTCGTATCTGCAAGTGTTTCTGTTTGTGTCTACAACGGGAACATTTCTATTAATAAGACACACCTGGCCGTGGTGGTAACACCCTATTAATTCAAATACTTCTTTAATTCCCTCACAAAACCATATATTTTGAGATTTGGTAATTCGGTTAGTCTCACCTCTCTTCCGTTACCTACATCTTTAATGCAAGCCTCCCTTTTAATTTCTTCACATTTAAACCACATGAGAGCTTTTTTTAGATTGTTTATCCACTTTTCTATATCCACCACAAGGAACAAGAGCTATAGTTCTAGGTTTCAAGTCGGTATGGGTGGCTCAGTTGGTTAGACGCTGGCCTACTGATCCCAAGGTCGCGGGTTCAAACCCGGCCCAGGCCGATGGTTTTTAAGTGTGCTTAAAAACGACAGCTCCATGTCAGTAGATTTACTGGCATGTAAAAGAACTCCTGCGGGACAAAATTCCGGCGCACCGGCGACGCTGATGTGATCCTGGCAATTGACAGCGTCGTTAAACAACAAAATCAAATCTAGGTTTCAAATGTTTTCTTCCATCTAAATACTTTGTTGCATGCTGAGGCTTCATAATAGGTTCTTGAAATGTATCAATACTTCCAATGTCTGAAAAAGTAATTTCTAAATACCGAGCATGGTTCTCTCGGCATAGCAATATCTGCCATGCAGTAGGTTTCAAGTTCCTTTCTAAAATCGAACACGCCACCTTTTTCCTTTTTATACCATTCAAAAAACTGTTTGCGTTCATCGTATGATCGACACAGTAATTGACCGGATTGGGATAACGACCTATATAGTTCATGTTTTTGGGAGTGTTAAAATAATGCGGAAAGTGGCCTTTTGTCACAGTCTATTCCAAACGCCTTCGGCCAACTTCTCAATTTCATGGGTAAAAGGTTCAAGCTATCCAGAAATGTTACGGGTTCCACTTTCACGGATAAAATTTTAGCACCATTGATTATTAAGTCTGCATAATCTAAGACGAGCATAAGATTGTAGGCTCTGGCATTATGTGCAATTGAAATTAACTTTTCACAGAAAGGACTATTTTGGCACAGATATTCAATAAATTGTTTAAGTCAATCATCAGCCCAAAATGCATGCCTGCATTTTCCACATTGATTGCAGCTTTCACTCATATCTGTTTTTCTCGCGAAGAAAACAATAGTGTTCTAAGCAGAGTAAATTGGGAACATGGATATACGTTTTGCTTTAATTCCCGTGCCTTGCGACATTCTATGTCGTAAAATACAAATAAAACCTTTTCTTATGATGGTATTTTTGCACTAAGCGTTGGCATATAACAAAAGTGGCCAGCCATCTCGTGACTTTTACAGCTTTTACAATATGACATATAGCACTGATGACTTGGTTTTGTTTCCGACTACGAATTAAACAATACCGCTTCCATTCGCAAACTATTTGAGTATCAGTTTTATTCTGCACATCATTATTTATGTAGCTTTGACTTCTAAAGTAACTATCGCATTTGTTACAATAATATATAGTTTCCTTTAAAGATGCAGAATGGAACTGAATTACATCTGGAGCATCTATAGCAACATTTATGCATTGTTGCTCCTTCATAACTCATTTCTTTATTACATCCTTCACACACATAATTTTTAGACATGGCAGCTGTAAGATTTACAATCATATTATACTGTGTTTGCCCTTTTTAGATCGATGAATTCATCTATTCAACTACAATGGAATTTAAAAAAAAAGGTATAATTTACTACAAAAACTGGTTTCAATACATTTTTGAGATCGTTATTCCTGTGCGTTTGCCAGAATATTGGTGCACTGTTGTTTGGATTATCCAAGCGTTGTCAGAACAAAATATATATTGTGCACTAAGGTGGATTTGCATGTTTTGTAAGTGGGATTCTTGATATCGAACCAAAATATGTATATCTCTATGTAGCTATAAATACATGTCAAAAGGAAGAAAATATGGTAAGGTCTTTTGTTTGAGCCACATGCTAACTTAAAGATAATAATGTTACATTTATATACTGTCATTCACAATCTTGCAATCGATTTTATTTACCAATAAAAACTCTATTTTGGAAAGTGAAATGTGAAAATCATGAATTTTTTATTAAAGTGACTCACATTCATGTTGAAAAACGTTTAACCTTGAACGAAAATTGGGTCGATTTTACGTATTTTCGTTTTAGAAGTTTTAATTTTGACTTTCAAGAACTTAAAATATGATTTGAAGCTTTCCTGGCGACGAACATATTCAAGATGCTCTCGGGCTTCGAGCATCTTGAATATTTCAAGAACTTGTCATAATTGGATCATTTCACAAAATTCTTTTTTCTATGCAGTATCTATGTAACCCTAAGGCTAAGTTAAATGGCATGGGCTTAAACAGCACCTTACAAAAATATAAAAATTGTAGTAACACAAATACTTGAAATTGCAAAACGTATATTGAAAATCCTTCTTTAAAGAGTTTGGCATCAACTGTTCTATTTGGAAATACAACATTAAATGTTCCACATACTGAAACAGACTATAACAATTTCATGTATGTCCTTAATAACTCACATAAATTCAGTGTATCAACTGAACGACTAGTTCTTTCAGAATTTCCAACTCAAATTGTAGTAATTCTAACAGAGTCTTCCGGGCTGATTTGCCGTGGTCTGCTGGAGTAACATGGTCCAGACGTTTCGTCCACTACTGCGGTGGACATCATCGGTGGCGTGGTCGAAATCTTCTTGGTGAAGGTACAGTTGCGACGCAACTGTCGGTGTGTCGGAAAGCGGTATTCTCCGAGTGAGTTTGTAACATGTCGGGTGACATCTTATTGTTCTACTCTAATGATTAACGCCAAAGCCGGAGAGAAAGTAAGCGTTCACATTCCATGCATAGACATTTACTTCTTAGAAGACCAAGTGCACGCGAAAATTAACAGATTAAGAGAGAAAACAGGGGAGATGTTGCAACGCTGTGTTTCACTCCACGTGAAGATAATTATCTGTGATTTCTTTGATTTCCTTGGCTGAAACGACGCGCCCATTGGTGCAATTTGAAACATCAACGAGCGACTTCCTAGAATAAACAATGAATGCGGTGTGCTTTACCTGAGATGCTTCTGGTAACCATTAGAGTAGCACAAATATAGTAGAAGGGATTAAGTAAAATATGTCCTCCGGTCAAACATTAAAAGTGCACGAATTGATATTTCAACCGTCTCCAGTTCTGATTTTTAAACTCGGTTTAGTTTCCTGTATTGTCATAATAACGTATTTGGTGATACTCGCTTTCTTAAAGTAACTAGGCGCTTGTACTCAAGGAGAATTATATTAATTACTTGAACTTCGAGAAGCTACGCTTAAATATATATTGGCTTAAAAACACTGTATTGACATCCTAAGAAAAGAGAAGCTCAAAACTTCATACCTTTTCGTACTTATCCTCATCCAGAGCAGCGGTTCCCAGCACAGAAAACTTTTTAAATTGACGCTTCACGTCAGGATCCTTGTAAGTTTGCCACGGAAACTGAATGGTTTCCTTCCATTGTTGCTTGGTGAATTTGGCATTCTCTGCTGAAACGGCTAGCTGCAAAAGGAAAGAACATTAAAATATACATTATTCTCACATTTTTATAATGCATGAATACACTATTCAAACAAGGAAGGCAACTTAAAATAATTGTCCATACAATAAACGCTATTTCTGGAGGTTGCGACCATTGTGAAAACGTTCTAATAGAACAGTTAAACTCATCGTTTTGAAAGACTTAGGATAACCTGAATTAGTTCAATATAAGGCAATAAATATGTACCAGGAAGGAGGAAAAGTAAATTATAGCTCTGCCTAAAATATGGAGGCTATGAGAAATCTTTGCACTCTTTGTAGTTTCTAAAATTAAAATTAGATAGAGGGACAGATTAGATAACGGAGAGAACATCTAGCAGCTCAACCCGGGATTGGGTCTTTTGTACATACACCCCTGGGAGGAACGGTTGAGATGAAGGAACCGCAGAAGGCGTACAATGTAGGTGGTAGAGACATGCAGAGTTCCCTATCATTTGCTGGCTTGACCACCCGACTGGGAGGCGCCTGCAGCGACCTGCCTAACTCGCCAGAGAGTGGCTCAGAGACTCCCCTCCACCGGGTACCGGGGAAAGCTTAACTCGACAGTGTAAGCTCGGATGACCACCCTCTGGCGGAGCCGAGCAGCTCCATTCAACAAGCCTCTGCGCTATCTGCCTATCCGGAGGCACAGCACCGGAGTCGTCAAATAACATGAAAGAAAGAGACCAAATGAGGGGAAAATGGGAGAGAGGAGAAACACAACCTTCGATTCGCTTTGCCGACCATGGAAAAACCACAGGAAAAAGCCAGGGCCAGAGTGGGCGGCCACCAAGGATTGAACTCAGAACCGCTAACCTCGAACTACAGTGCAACCATCTCGGTCGGTAAAAAATCATAATTAAAATGAAAATTAAGTAATATTTACTGCTCTAGACATTGGAACATAGATGAGAAAAAGACATAAGTACTTTCGTGCCTCTAGTAAAAAAAATTACGTGTTGCACTCACGTGACTTTCTCTACTCTTGTACTAGCTATTCTAACAAACACGTATTCCTCTATTTTCTCCATGTTAGTCGAAATAAACATTTGCAGAAATTATCTTATTGCTCCTTTCTTGTAGGTACAAGAGGAATGCACTCGGCATTGAGCGATAGTCAAATCTTTTAAAGCTGGTTGCTATGTGAAGACTTTGAAATTTCGTTCTCTTATATAACCTGTGCCAAATATACTATTATACAATATTATTATATTGCTGCAATACGATTGAAATTTTAGAACTGAAAGCTTTAAAATATATTGATTAAAATTGCTGCAGATAAAGCAGGGAATCCGCCTACTGCAACACTGTTCCAGAAATGAATAACTAATACTTTTTTTTTAAATACCGGCGTTCAAAAGCATTTTTCTATAAATGTGGACGGTTATTACCATGTTAAAGAGTTTGCTTCCGTCGTGCAGTCATTGCTTAGTTAGCTTACAATGGGTATCAGAAAGCATTATATCTTGTTCGTGTTAGAAAATATCGACATGCATGAAAACTGTCGGACTGGGTGGCTTAGTTGGTTAGACGCTGGTATACTGATCCCAAGGTCGCGGGTTCAAATCCGGACCAGATCGAAACCGACAGCTCCAAGTCAGCAGATTTACTGGCATGTAAAAGAACTCCTACGGGACGAGTTCCGGCACACGTGTGACACTGATGTGATCCCGGGAATTTCGATTGCCTCGTTAAACAATAAAATAATTTTTTTAATGCACGAAAGCTCAACTGTTTCAGGCACAAGAAAATAAAACAATTATTTTAGAAAATTAAATCCCTCAGCATGATTACATTTATGTATACTTTTTATGCAATGATACGACACAAATATCATACTATGCGAGAATAACACTCAAAACATCGAAGGTAAAAGAATTTAGTGTATTACATACCATACGGAAGAAAATGGGGTATCATTGATCACAAAGATGCATAGTTAGAAGAACTTGATGCCAGTGATTAAAGAAGTTAATGATGTATTAAACAGAATGCAATTCAGTTGTAGATTACCTCAGCGTGAAGCAACCTTTGGACCTGGCAGCGTTGTCATTTCCCTTATTACCAAGGACTACACAATGTTGCCATGTGCCCATTCACTCAATTTCTAGACTGTGCCTTTATACTGATTCTCCATTCCTGATAAAAAGCTCTGGAGAAATAAAGATGCTGGTTAATTTTGCATTTCAAAAAATAAGTACGCAGGAAGAAAGGTTTGAACCACCGACACTCAGTACTTTCAACACCTATGCACAGCCACGCAACGACTTCGGCTATTTCTGGGTTGGGTAATTGGTCTCTATTCGTGTGATATTAAGTTACATTCTATCATTAAGTTGATAGATTTCCTTGCAAAGCGGAAAGTTCGTAACACTATTAACAAACGTTTAAATACTTTGCTTTGGTTTCTGGATGTTCGTTTACATTTATTTAGGAAGAAAAGCTCATTATCTGAAACAAACATGAGTATCGCAGTGTCCATTGTGGGTAAGATCCTTAAGTTGATTTCATTAACGACAAAGAAGAAACGATTGAAGTTATAGTATAATAATTAATATACCTTCTCGTTGATAGACATTTGAAAATACTGCTGTTCAAATTCACATCCATTCATGGCGAAGGATTGTATGTTGAGGTTATTTAGTGATGTAATACAGTTGTGATATGATACATCTAATAGGTATTATAGTTCAACAATTAACTTCACAGTCAAACCCTCTACCTTGTGTTGCAGTAGATGCCTGCCCCGCAAACAGAAATGGCCTTAGTGGCCTACCTACAGTGCTCTGCTCCAGCTGCGTCGGCAGCTTCCGTTCGTCCGTACCTTTATCCTTGCATCCTTCACTACATATCATCGTTTGTCATTTCTTTGATACTATTCTTCCAAAAGGTTTCTTCTCATTGAGGTCACAGTAATCTTTGTTCTTTCTAATACATCTCAGATGTCTTTTTCCTTTGCCCACTATTCTACACGCTTTCAATAAGCTTTCGTTCTTCGTCACAATGTCCAAGTTTCCGCATTATAGATTGTCATACTCCATATAAAGCGCTTTATCAATTTCTTTCTTACTTACTTCTTTAATGATGCATAGAATATATCCCTCACTTTTTGTTAAAGACTTCCCGTGTTTGGGGGAGGGGTGAGGTCTTCTTAAAACAACTCATGCTATATTTAAGGTATCCCAAATATAAGGCTATTTCGCCAATCCCACTACCCTATTTCGCCAATTTGTGCTTTTCCTACGGTATCCATTGTGTTTATTTCCTATTTTTAACTGTCCTTCATTCCAACTCCTCACCGTTACTGTATATCTGGTATACTGTTGTTGGATTTCCTCCCACTACTATTTTCCTACTCAGGAAACAAAGATAACGGTTTTATGACTTGCTAAACCCCTCATAATTAGTTGCAACCACCTTAAAAGTGGTGTGGGCTCGCTAGCAAACAGCAGAGTAATGACTTAACTAATATACAGGAGAAAAGGATGTGCAAGTATCACACATTCACAAGTGCAAATGCTTAAATGAGCATTTGGGTCATAATTTTCGCTAAAAGACGTGTGAAGGAAACCGTTTTCACTTGGCAGTAATACATTACTAAAATATGTTTATCACGTCGAGCTAGTCTGACTTGAAAAGATGACTCATGACAGCCTGCGATGGCAACACGTACCCAGCAACGTTGTTATGTTTTAAGAAATTAGGCACACAAACCGTAACATATCCTGTTCTTTGACGTTTTCCACGGACGGCCAAAGGATTCGTTATTTACACGGAGAGAGGTAAATGCAAGGCGCATAGAAAGTATTTATAACGGTCAGTGAAGGTCAAAATCACATGCTAATCACCATACTCAAGGTTGCCTTAACAACAATGTTGTGACCTTCCTTCGAAAACAAGACTGAACCAAAAATAAGAGTGTACTACATAGGAGTACGTATTTTACTTGCTTTACAGCTTATATAACGCTTCAACGGCTGCATAGAAGCCTGGCATTTTAAAGTATTTTAGTAATGTTTAACGGTTTTACCACATACATAGCATAGCCACCGAGCTCTGATGACACTTGCAATGGAATGTATTTTGGAAAGGAACTTGGAGAAGGATACGTTCCATCTGTGTAAAAAGGCTAAAAATTTCAAAAATTGTCAAAAATGGATTTTTATTTTATCAAATAGTATAGATCTTATGCTTTATTTTGATATGATTTTTATAGACTTACGGCCTTTTTAACTACGTCACATGGCCGTCTAACTGATTGCCTGTAAGTGGTCGTGTCCATTTAAATTCATACAGTTCCATTATCTATGACTTCAAACTTAGTTTTTTCATGTTTTTATTTTTAGCACTGTTTGTTCTTTAAAATGCTCCACACGATGCAATTTTCAGTACTTATGCATGAAATTTAGTGTACCTGCTTAGAAATAACATTAGAAAGAAATGATGAAATAATGTTTTCATAACGTGAATAACTGCTGAGTAATTAAATATTAAAGTTTACATTTCGAAAATTAAATGAAAAAAAATAATTAATTTAAACTTCAAAATTTATTTTTATCCAAACTAATAACAAGATTAAGAAATTATCTCATCAATTTGCTAACATTCTATTACAGGACATAACTGACAATTATTAAGTTTTTCAAATCAAAATTGCATCATGGGAAACCATTTATACAAACATTAAAAAGATGTAATAAAATAGTAATATGTTGGCAACTAATCTGACTAAATGTATGAAATTTAGCACAGTTACTCCTAAGTATACAGTGATTGTTGTGTTAAAGTTTCAAATCAATCCAATGAAAACTGTAGATTTTCAAAATTTCACAATGGGTATCCTTAAGTTTAGGGCACCTCTCCGGATTTGCGAGTTTGCCAGGAAAACCTGGAAAAAGCACTGCCAGTGTGGGGCTATCTCGCTCGGTGCGCTTTAAAGTGCCTAGTTACTGCGGAGTAAGTCAGTTTCTTTGTTAGTATATGTTCATGCACGACAAAACTTACGAACAAACGCAGGAACGAAGTTAGAAATCCCTTTGAGTTTAAAGGACTGCAACTCGTATATAATTTACACGAGAGCTTCCTAAGAATTTGTGATTGTAAGCAAACTTCTGCAAATATGGAGCTGCTATCTGTCTTCCATTGGATCAAATTTTGTACACATATCCATGTAAAACATCTACTGTGTTGTACTCACATGACTTCTCCACTCTGTGTAAAGTATTCTTTATCTACTTCGCATGAATCGAAATAAACATTTGCAGAAATTACCTTATTGCTAACTCATTTTTGTAGGTGCAAGGGAATATGGGAATACAGTAGCGATAGTCACATCTTTAAAGCTGGTCACTATGTGATGGCTTATGACTTTGAAATCCCATTATCTTTGTATGGCAATATATGAAAAACGAATAAAGTATTTCTATTTCAGGAAACGTTATCTAAGTATTTGAAAATTCAAACTAATAGCAAGGAATATATCGAAA
The DNA here is from genome assembly GCA_030765045.1 of Tenodera sinensis. Classification (NCBI taxonomy): domain Eukaryota; kingdom Metazoa; phylum Arthropoda; class Insecta; order Mantodea; family Mantidae; genus Tenodera; species Tenodera sinensis. The sequence continues at coordinate 31,758,281 of CM060972.1, forward strand.
ATGAGTCGATCCGCCAAAAAATAAACAATTAAATAAAAATAAAAAAGGAAAGAAAAGCAAAAATCTGATGTGTTGCACTTACATGACTTTCTTTACTCTTGTACTAACTATTCCTACAAACTCTTATCCCTGTATCTTCTTCGTGTTAGTTGAGATAAACATTTGCAAAAATTATATTTTTTGTTTATTTTCTTGTAGGTGCAAGGGGAATATGGGAATGCAGTAGGCTTTGAGCGATAGTCAAATGTTTCAAAGCGTTCAAATTCCGTTCTCTTTCTACGGTTAACATATAAAAAATTGAATAATGATGTTCCATTTGACAGAAGTCTAAGTGCTCCAATAACAAGACAATCTTCGAAATGGTTCACTCTATAAAATTTTTTATTCAGGCAGAAATTGTGTGTTTTGGTAATATAAACATTTCTGGTATACTAAGATTTGGTCTATCTCTAGCGGTTTACCAGTTATGCGAAAGTCGTCCAGAGTAAATACGACTACAGGGTCTAAAGTCAGTAAATTCAAAATATACATTTCATTTGTCATAAAAATATCTCAAACACATGGCAATTTAATAAAAATCGTTAGAGCCTTTTTCAAGAAAATCAAAATTTTCGAAAATGTTTCCATCTAAAGGGTAGTTTAGGGTGAAGCAATTTTCTTCGAAATCTTCGTGTCGCATCCTTGAAAGACATTAAACTTAAATACCAACTTTGGTTTTCAACCGACTTCTCATTTTTGAGTTATGCTGTGCATAAACTGACACACAGGCACACAGACTGACACACACACACACACACACACACACACACACACACACACACACACACACACACACACACACACACACACACACACACACGCACACGCACGTACACACATGCCAAAGGAACTGTCAAAATTCGTAACATTAATTAAACTATGGAGTATAGAACCATACTTTAATTAATGTTACGAATTCTGACACTTCCTTTGGCATGTGTTCCGTACCTGGTGGAGGGGTGGGGGAACGGCCTACCAGGATTAACCTAGCAATAACCAATAGCCTTCGTGATCACGCAATCACATGTTGAAGGAACTGCTGGAAGTCGCAAGTAACGTTAATTTAGGTATAATCCTGGCAAAAACAGTAATTAAAGGTATACAGAAGGTCCAAAAGGTATGAATACTTGATATTTATAGTACTAAGTTCTTAGTTGGAAGTTTACTATTGATAAGAATTTCAAAACCCTACAATTGCTGAAACAGCACAGCAATATTTTCTTCATCTTGGGTGTTATGGTGGATGCAGGAATACAACATTCATATAATGAACTTTATAACAATGAATAAAGGCCAATAATCAATTGGCTTTACGTTGCGAAAACTCAAGCAGTGTGTGGGCCAGGAACAAAAATTATGGCTACCTCGGTTACTCTACTCGTGAGTTTGTTTACAACAAATCGGTATAAAATAACTAAATTCCAAGAAATTCCGGTACATTGTTGGCCTGACTTCAGAAAACGAGATAATTTCTGTGCGCTCAAAGGTTGATTTCACGTAATAATAAATCGACTGCATTCTAGTGCCGTTTCAGACGAGAAAATTAGGTACTTAAACACTAATGAACTGATTGCAATTGATATAGTTATTTATGACGCAGTCCTGAAAGTTGAGTTTTATTTTGCGAGTAAGAGTGTGGAACGAGTGTAACAGTGATGCGTTCGGGCCGCCTGTAAGGTACTTTCATCTCATCTTTCCTTCCGAGGTTTGACACACAATGAGCCACAGGCTGACGTGCCGGAATTCATGTCGTGACCAACAGACAGATAGACAACCCTGAGATCAAAATATCACTTTGAACATGTGTCATATGCTGTTGTGGCCTAAGAAAGCTCTGAGTATGACATAAAATATTGTGACAAAATGAGGAAGTGCGTCCGGCTACTTTATTATCGCTTTATTATCTTCGAAACTTTTGCACAAATACAAAGTTTTCTTCTTGTCATTTACACAATCTACAGCCTTTCGTGATATCGCAACTCACAATTGTTTTTTTCCTGTAGCCGTGACTCAGTCCTTCCGCTGTCTCTCTTCACTTTCTCTGTCTCTCATACACTAACTCCAACGATACAATCACTCGACGCTCATTGAAACTCTTTACGATGCAACGACACGCGCACAGCTGTCTTGCGCTCACTGACACATTGACTGACTCTTTGTGTATAACTATAGCTTTCTCTTTGCTGTTTCCTCGCCTCCTTATATAGCGGTGATGACGTTCCACTGGCCGTTCGCGAACTTCTTTGAACATGACAGCGTTGACGTAGGCCAAATCTTTCTCGAAGGCTCTGCAGAAGATCTTTTTTAGCCCTACCACTCGAGTGTTGTTAGTCACGTATACACAAACGGTTGCGTGAGGAAGCCCGGCCTTTGTTTGTTCGCCGCCTATGTGGTGTGAAGTATGAAGCCGAAATTGTGATTGCCATAATTATGGATATACTACTGCATCACATGGCAGAATTAAATAATCAGGAAATGTCAAAATCGTTACATGCATAAAGGTACCAAATCTGGAAGGATTAGTTGTGGTTAAAATTGTCAAAAGGCACGAAATGTTACAGACAAGTAATTAGGGGGAAGCGTCAGTTAGTCAGCCTGAAATACCTGGTAATTCCAGTTTTCCTGGAATTCGCTTAGTGCAGGTGTTGAGCAGGAAAACAAGGGATGACCGTAGAGACTTCTTCGAAACCCGTCGCAGGGGTAATTAAACGGGAAAGCTATAGAGAGCGTCATGACGCACAGACACTGGCTCTCCAGAACTCGGACGGATCGGGTCAGTACACTTGTCGCCCAGATCTCCGAGTGAGCACTTCAGTCACGGGAATTGTATTCCGGATCCTCGAGCTTGAGGACACATCATATTTAACAGTAACAATCTTCGGTCTTAGTAAAGACGTTGCTAATAGCGATCGGCAAATCTCACACATTCTTATTTTGGTGAGAATAAAAGTGTTTCAACAAGAGTTCTGGTTTTTTTTGCAAACATCCACGCAGATCCAGAAATTAAGATCACATGCCAGAGCAGCCGGAGAAGAAATCACCTGAAAGCAGCATTCCGCTTAGGATAGCGGAATTATTGAGGAGCGGGTAATACCGCATCAAGTAGCTTAGCCCCGACAGTCCTTTGTTTTGTGTCACAGTATTCAACTGAAAGTTGTATGAAAATAGCAGCATGCATTCGGACATGCGCAAGAGTGAGCTGTGATATGTTGTTGTTTGGCCTTCGTTGTTCTTAATCTGCATGTAAGTTCCATCGCCAGAAAAAGAGTGGTAACAATGGAGTGTTATACGAGTCTTACTTCACTTAGTGCTTTAATCTTCAATTTTAGTATGAGCGACTAGCGTTAAACGCTTTACCTAAGCAGCAGCTGTCTAAGAAAGACATTTCAGACGATGGCCAAGGCTTGATTGTCCTGTCAAATGACAGGCCAACTTAACACGTTACAATTGTTCAAACGCCGGTACAGAAGTACCACGGGGGCTAAAAGTACGCAACACTCACACCACAGCAGCTGAAGGTGTCGGAAAACCCCCCACCCCCCTACTCCTTTACCTGAACAGTGATCTCCTATGCAGACACAATTATTGTATTTTTCTTCACTTGTCCTCTGTTCCCTTTGGCTCAGCTTTGATGGCCATCCAGTTCTGGTTTATGCTGCTTCGTGTGGAATTTCCTATGGCGGCTTCTACAACTGTAATCACTGCATATCTAAGCTTTATCTTTATGGAATAACCGTACAACATTGTTGCAAACCCCCAGTGTTGTCCCCGCTCCTTTTCATCCCAGTTTGACTGCAGTTAACTACCCCACGGAATAAAGAAAACACACTTTCCCTCGATGGAAAGGGTAGTTAGCAGGATACTAAACAAAAACCTGTGGGAGATATCTACCAATCACTTTCTTTACTAATTTAGAGGAATGTTCCAATACTTATGTCCTAGCAGGAAGCCAGTATATGAGAAACAATCGAACGTTCTTATAGAAAGACATTTTAAAAATATCCTTCTATACCGCTCGCAAAAGTTAAAGGCATGTGAACGCTAGCTAATGCTCAAGCAGAGCGCTGTTGCCAAGCATAGTGCGTGTACCGGCATACGGTCTGTACATAAGGTTGTGTGAGACGCATACACCACATTCGGCAGCGCTGGTAGGAGCGGCAAGCGTAGGATTCGCTGGAGTCCACAGTACATATGCCACAGACTTCATGTGCCTTTAAGTTTTGTGAGGATTATAGATAATTGTGGTCTGCATTTTGAAGCCCGGCAAGGACCCGGTTTTCCCTTCAAATTACCGCTCCATAAGCCTGTTACCCATCGTTTCAAAAATTTTTGATCGATTATTCCTATCCCGCCTCACCCCTCTCTTCGAGGAAAGGCAACTTATCCCGGATCATCAGTTCGGTTCCCGTCATGGACATTCCACTACACTACAGCTACTGCGGCTGATTGAGAAGGTTGCACTGGGTTTCCAGGAAAACTTCAAGACAGTCGCGATGCTTCTGGATGTAGAAAAAGCCTTTGCAACCACATGGCACCAGGGGTTACTGTATAAACTCAGAGAGGCAGAAATCCCTCCCCCCTACCTCACCCTGATTGGTAGCTTCCTTCGGGACCGCTCTTTTCGGGTGCGGGTGGAGGGGAAGTTGTCCTCGGTCAGACCCATAGCGGCTGGAGTTCCGGAAGGTAGCGTGCTATCGCTGTTGCTCTTTGCTGCCTACATGTCTGACCTACCCGTGGAACCGCATACTGTTACGTGTCAGTATGCAGACGATGTCCTCATACTGGCACAGAACAAAAATGTTCGGTACTGCTTCCCTCCACTACAGCGACAGCTCGATGCTATCGGCAGGTGGAGTGAACAGTGGAGAATGGCCATTAGCCCGCAGAAGAGCCAGGCTCTACTATTGGGCAAAGTTCGAAACTGGCGGCCGGGTGTATCCCTGGCAATGCGGCGGAGAAGAATCCCATGGGTTAACTCTGCCAAATACCTGGGGGTACTACTTGACCGTTGTCTAACCTTCACTCCACATGTCAGAGCAAAGGTCGATCAGGGACATGGCGCCCTGAGACAGCTATATCCCATACTCCACTCAACCATGCCTACACACCTGAAACTACGCTTGTACCGTGCGATCGTCCCGCCCCTGATTCTGTACGGGTGCGAGGTCTGGGGTACGGTGGCTCGTTCCACCATCCGCAGGCTGCAGGCCGTGCAGAACAGGGCGCTTAGGATGATCTACGATACCGACCGTAGGTTTCCATCACACATCCTGCACACTCATTCCGGCATCCCATACATTGTGGACGTCGTGCGGGACAGGACTCGCACAATGTGTGCCAAACTCACACCTCACCCAAACCAGCTGGTCAACACTCTGAAGCAATACGACCATCGCCTCCCTAGGCGGAGACAGAGCTACCGCCTACCCAAGGACGCCCTTGGCTGGTAGCTACCGCTTTCCCTTCACCATCCGCCAAATGTAATCACAGTTGGCACCACCACACCTATCTATCACCTATTCCTCTCGGTTTCCTGTCACTAGCACTGCATTGCTCGACGGCTCCACAAGCGGCTGACGAAGTAATCAGTAGGGCAATGATCGCTTGGATGGCTAGACATCCAAGATCTGACAGATCCCGCCGCCAGTGACAATATAGGAACCCAACCTGCACCATCAGACATACAAAAACACAAAAGCTTGTAATACCCTGCCAACCTATACCACCACACGGGTAAATCCGTAATTAAACGGAAGGTACCGTGGCCACCTTACCATCCGTCTGGGTTAACCCAGGCGACTCGTACTCACTCCTGGACTCCTGGACTCCTAGATAATTGTAAGGCACTAAAGAGGGGAATACAACTCTTTTAGAGCTACCAATACCGCTGAATCTATGGTCAATTATTCGGTTCAACTCGTAGTTGTTTCTACAACAGCTGTAAGTTTGAAGACATCAAAGTTCTGGAGCATACGGATAAATACTGGGACAGAGTCATTAAGGAAGCCATTCAAATCAAACTACATCCAAACAATTACAACAGGGACAGCGGACTTCAGCTAAGCCCTGCCTGGACAATAGCCATGAAACACATTCACAACAGGACAGTTGCGAGACTTCTAGCGTCGTCGCCTGTGCGTGTTTGTGTAAAAATCGAGAAATATCCGTGTGACGTCATCCTAACTATAAAAGGAGGCCAGAAAGACCAGTGAGTTGGGGAGAATTACAGTCAAAGGCACGAGTCGGTCAGTGTCAGTGAGCGCAAAAGAGCTGTACGTGTGTGTCGTCATGTTGGTACGTCTAAGAAAATTTATCGACCGTCGCGAGTAACCACATCGTCGTAAATTACTGCATGAGAGACAGAGGAAGTGAAAAAAGACATTAGAAGGACGAGCAAGGTTCCGAGAAGTAAAAGTTGTGAGTTGTGATAGCACAAAAAACTCTAGACCGTGTTAAAGTCGAGAAGAAAACTTTGTATTTGTGATATAATTTCAGAAGTCAATAACCAACTAACTAAACTAAACCCAGGCGCACGAGGGGCCAAGGCCTACCGCCCAGCCGCTGCATCCCCCACCTCTGCACACTATAGGCGTGATTGGTGAGGTGCAGTACTGGAGAGTAGGACGTGGTCAGCGCCCCGAGCCCTCACGGCCAGTTATGCGATCTTCTAGACCTGGGGCCGCTACTTCTCCATCAAGTAGCTCCTCAATTGGTCCTCCCGGGACCTAACGAGGCTGAGTGCACCCCGTGCCAGACCTCCCAGAGGGGATAAAATCCCCATGCTGGTACCGGTGAATTATTATTATTATTATTATTATTATTATTATTATTATTATTATTATTATTATTATTATTATTATTATTATTATTATTATTATTATTATTATTATTATTATTATTATTATTATTATTATTATTATTATTATTATTATTATTATTATTATTATTATTATTATTATTAATAATAATAATAATAATTCGAATGGTAAGCCGTTCTATGGCATAAACATAAGGCGCGAGTCCAGAGAGCATTTGTTTATGTTTATTTCTTACAGCTGATACAAATATGCCGAGCGGTTACCACGCTCGCCTACCACCTAGGCGGCCCAGGTTCGATCCCAGGGACCCGCATGTGGTATTCGTGGTGGACGAAGCGGCGTCAGGGCAGGTTTTCTCCGGGTACTCCGGTTTCCCCCGCCATCTCATTCCACCGGTGCTCCATCTTCATGTATCATCAGTGTCACCGCCTGCGGTGCCGTAGTAGTAAAAGCGGGCGTTAAACACTACAACAACAACAATGATACAAATACGAAGCTAACGCGAAGGAATACAAAACATTTTGTTTACTCAAATCGGTTCTAAGCCTGGATAGACTACAGAGTTACATTCGTCTTCAGAGAATAAACAATGGGAGAAAAATAAAACTCCCATAAAACTTAACTAGTATCTATTATTTAGATTAACCGAGCCTCTAGACCTCTTGGGTATGACGCAGCTGCACCACACAGAGATTATCTAATTTTGCGAACACCACAAAAATACAGCTGGGGGCAAATTTTGCATGGCTCAAAATATCAGATCACTATTCCTATAGAGGAAGACAAGGAGATGCAGTTAGTAAACATAATGTACTGGGGTGGGCATATGCAAGTACACAGTATTACATATGTGCATGATATATATATAAAATATTGTATTTAATACATGCGATGGAAATCATTGCAATACATACTATCAAAAAATACTAATATTGACACAATTGTTTGCCTTCAGCATTTACACACACTTGTAGTCTACTTGTCACACTCAAACATACTCTTGTACACAATTCTTTATCTTCGTCCATTTCTTGACATGTCCCTCGTATGTGCTGAGTAATTTCGTCAACAGTAGGGGATCTTCTTACAAATGCCTTATCTTTAACAAAACCCCGAGAAAGAAGCCCATAGGAGCAAGATCTGGAGATCTTGGTGGCCAGACAATCGCCCCTCGTCGTCCTAGCCACCTGTTTCGAAATTCTTCATCTAGAAGGCGTCGCACAGTTTGCACATAGCTCCATCTTGTTGGAAATAGAACTCAGCATGACCTTTTTGAATTCGTACTTGTGGTATCGCAATCCTTAAGATGTTGAAGTACAGGTTTTGGTTTACACTTGTCCTCAAAATGATAGGTCCAATAACTTCTGTGCATGGCAGATCTACCCACACTGTAACGCCGGGCTGATTCAGCTGTTCCTCGATTTGGGTTTTCTGCGAGGGCTTTCTGTAGAGTAGTAGACATAGTTATGTTATTTATGACTTCACAGAATTGTGAACGACGATCTGGATCATCCTGAAGTAAATCATGATCGATACATTTTCAATTTTAAATGTAACATCATACGACTCAAAGATTTGCGTGAGCTGTTCAGTTCTATGGTTGCTCATCTCTTTGATTTTTGTGGACTTTGGACAAACGTCTGAGCAACTAGCATTTCATTTTCAGGAGTTGTAACGGTGACTGGTCAACCAGTTTTTGGTGCATTACCGACAGACCCTTCCTGTCTTCCAGTAATGTTCCAAAATCAAGACTCGTTGATCTTTAGTTAAATTACGCGCCATTGTGATACAAGATTGAAAACTTCTTCTTTATCTGTTTACCCTCCCCTAATATAGGACTAACACCTCCTAGGATATACAGTGTCTAGGATCAGACGCCTGTCGGGGAGCAGAGGAATCTAACGACCGAACAGTGAAGACCTGGAAGCGGGTGGCCAGCCAAATAGCAGGTATGATAGTGAGGAAGAGGATGATATGAAATGCAAGCGAAATCGATGAAGGGAAAGGTGATGATAGAGCAGTTGCTGGAATGACTGGTGGGAGAAATTGGAGAACCCGAAGAAAACCCACACGGGCGCCGCTTCGTCCACCATGAATACCACATGCGGGTCCCTGGGATCGAACCCGGACCACTCAGGTGGTAGGTGAACGGTCTAACCGCTCGGCCACGGCGTCACCGCTAAGATTGAAAACAACGAATAAAAAGACAAGACAAACGAATGAACAAAAGACAAACTCAAGAAGGCTGTGGAACTTAATAATGAAATAAATAGTGATACGAAACAAAATCACGCATCTTAACCCATCAAATTTACTAATTATACAACTGTATCCTACATATGCCTACCGCTGTATACAGAACGTGTTTGACTGCTAGTAAAACTAACTTTTTGGGAAATAGTACAATTTCATGGCCTTTCCGGTTATGTTGATGTTGCAGGTAAATCAATTATCCCACATCTGTCAACTTAACCTACCCTCCTGTATTACCTACTTTCAGGCCGCTAGCATTTTCACCCTTAAACTTAATAACATTTCGATTAATTAAGATATAAAATATAATCAAACCGAATCATTGATTTCTACCACCTCAGTAATTGTCCTCTTATTTATACTGCATACGTTATCATTTAAAACAATTAAACACTGGAATCAGTCCAACTTTTGTTATAATGACGATCCAAGATATTAGGCAGAGTCACTAATCTTAATACACGTTCCGCAAGGTAAATAGAGTAGACCGTGCTCAAATCAATAATTAAGGCTGAATCACAGCCACCCGGTAACGATAAGTACAACGACAACGGGAATAGCATGAGCATTCTGGTTCACAACGGCAACGGAAATAGTGGATCTTGCGCATTGGAATGTCATTTATTTCTTTTGACCAATGAAGAAATTGTAACCTGCTCTCCAATTCAGCCAACATAAAAACAGATTAACCAACGCCAAATTTCACAAAGTGAAGATCTAAATGCGAAGCTATTGCGTATTACCGATTCCGAGAAATCAGCAAGCGTCATTCCTGTAGCTTCCTAGTGTTGATAAAAATTACTTGTTGCTCTTTATTGTTATATAAAATTCTTTCCGGTTTAATTTTTCCAGAATTGCTCTAGTGATCTTTTATGTCACGGGCGCGTTGAAGAACTTTTATCTTGAAGGAAGAATAAGAAGTCTTTAATATGCTCTTAATGAGTCTAAGCGTACACGTTAATGGGAACACCAAAGTTGCATCTTGGCCAAATCTTGCTTGTGGTTTCCGGAGTCCGATAAACGTTGATTGTGAGCACTCCCATTTGAATACATGTGTTTCACGTCTCTCGTTCTGGTTATGGTTCCCGTTGTCGTTGGTTGTGAACCAGCCTTTACCCATACTAATCATGGCAGCTAACTTGAACGAGATACTATGGAAAGATGTAAGTTGTGTTTCAAGATTAGTATTTCCATTTCATTCATACGCCATATTAAATTTCTAATTCTCTGCAACAAAAAAAAAAAAAAAAAAAAAAAAAAAATTGTATGCGATACACGTGCGTTAAGTGTTTGTAGTAATCCTAGGAACTTTTCCTCGATCCTGTAAAAATCACTTATCTACCATCCTTATAACGCAATACACTGTTAAGTTTGAAATAAGTATTGCATCAGCCATAAAGCTAAGTTTAGATGACAACATAATAGCGAAAACAAAGAAAGAGTCGCCAATGTGAATAAGTAATATACTTGCAAAAGAAAGTGACAACACACCATCTGATTGCCTAATATTTGAAGCTGTTCCAACAAGGTTAACAGATAGAACCAGCTGTTGAGACCTGTGAGCACGGATACCCGCCGAATCAGCAGTCAAATGTCTTAATGCAGATCCAGCGTTATAAAATGCATACAGCCAGTGCTCAATTTAACATTAGTATTTTTACTTTCTCTACTGCGTATAGCAGGTAGGGGAAGTATTGTGTTCGACCCACAAATTCTACGTCGACATTTCACCGGAAATATATGTTTTGAGGCCCCTCTGAATCCAAACCCCAAAAAAGCATTTTTAGAAAAAGGTCCGTTGTGTGTCTGTGAACAACATAACTCAGTCGTTTAAAAACCAGAGTTGGTATTTAAGTTTAATACCTTCAAGGAATGCAACTCAAAGATTATGAAGAAAATTCCTCATCCCTAATCTACCCGTTACATGGAAAATTATTTGAAAATATTTATTTTCTCAAAAATGGCTCTGACGATTTTAATTAAAATGCCATAAGTTTTAAGATATTTTTATGGAAAATGAAATGTATATTTTAAATTTATTGACTATAGCCTATGCAGTCCTGTTTACTCTTGATGACTTTTGCATAACTGGTAAACTGTAAGCGATAGGCCAAATCTTACTATACAAAAAATCTGATATTACACTCGCATGACTTTCTCTGCTCTTACTATTTCTACACTTCTACATAATCTGCTTCATGTCAGTGGAGATAAACATTTGCAGAAATTACTGCTACTATTCTTGCAGGTGCAAGGGAGATACGAGAGAAAATGCAATATTTGGGTAGCTGTCCTACAGGGCTGTCGTAAAGACGCCTGCTAATAGGTCTGTAGAAGACAGTTTTAAATATGGCTGATAAATGATAAAAAAATAGTATAATGTAAAATTATTTGATAGATAAAGTGTAATAATGTACAAAATTATAAAATTTGGAAAAAGGACAACTGGTCATTATCGAATTATTTAATTTAGTGCATAATACAGATGATTGTGTAAAATGTGCGTAGAATCATGGATAATTTGAAAACCAATATCTTCTAAAACACTTAATTGCAATTCAAAACTTCAGAACAGATTAACAGTAAATTTAATAATTACTCCAGGAACACCAAAAAGTGGACAATTCACATCCGAATTCGAAATTTTGTATTTGTCTCTTAAATAAGGAATGCAAGGCTCAAAGTGTAGTTTTTTCCCTTATCAACCTTATTAATTTGGTCAACATTTTTTTTCTCAAATCGGATTGTAGGGTCAAGAAATAATCTCCTATTTTGTTGTCTTTCAATGATAATTACATCTATTCTTTCATAAACATAAGGTTAGAAAATGTGTTGTCAACGTAAATATTGCCATTTCGAAACCATCACAATGTACCTATACATTTCAATAAATCGTAATTAATCATTCCTGGACATAAAAATGTTCTAATATTTCCACAAACTAGTATGTTTGTAAAACAACATTTGATGGTACGACTCCATATTCCAAGTCTGTCACTTCATCTAAAACAAATAATACACTTTGTCGCGGGTATTCTAAATTCCCAACAACTACACACAGGGAAAACCAAGATGCATCTGCTGTCCCAGAGGGAAGAACCGATTCACCCAACATCGTTATAACAGCTGCTCCAGTCCAATTTGGAAAGAGCACAAACGGTTCATGTTGCAGGGAGTAAATCACCACTTCACAAGAAATTGACTGATTCATGCCAGTGAACTCAAAACTGAAAATTGCGCTTAACAGTTACATGTAATTTCTACCAATAAATATTTCAAGGCTTTATAATGTATATTATTATTCTTTTAGTATGTTTAGACTTTGTCCCGTTCCTTATTGTGGAACATAATTTGGAATATGATATTGCTCATACTAGTTTTAAAAAGTCTGATGTGTTGCACTCACATGACTTTCTCTACTCTTGTAGTAACCATTCTTACAAACTCTTATTCCTATATCTTCTTCGTGTTAGTTGAGATAAATATTTGTACAAACCATCGTATTGTTTATTTCCTTGTAGGTGCAAGGAGAATATTAGAATACAGTAGGCTTTAAGCGGTAGTCAAATGTTTTAAAGCTTTGAGATCCCATTCTCTTTCCACGCTTAACATATAAAAAATGAACAACCATGTTACATTTCACGAAAGTTTTGTTTTCCGAAACTGGATAAAATAGCAGGGAATATCTCCAAAATGGTCCACTCGACAAAAAATTCATTCAGACATAAATTGTTTGTTTAGCGAGATCTACATTTTTGTATAGTAAGATTTTGTCCATTTCTTACGATTTACGAGTTATTCAAAAGTCATCCAGAGTAAACAGGACTACGTAGGCTATAGGCAGAAAATTCAAAATATACATTTCATTTGTCATCGAAATATCTAAAAAAAAAAAATATGATATTTTAATTAAAATCGTTAGAGCCATTTTAAAGAAAATCAAAATTTTCGAAAAATTTTCCATGTAAAGGGTAGTTTAGGGTGGGGCTATTTTCTTCAAAATCTTGGTGTCGCATCCTTGAACGACATTAAACTTAAACACCAACTTTGGTTTTTAACCAACTTTTCGTCTTTGAGCTATGCTGTCCAAACACTGACAGACTGACACACAGACACAGACACACACACGGACCTTGTTCTAAAAATGCTTTTTTTTTTTTGGATTCAGGGGGTCTCAGAACATATATTTACGGTGAAATCTCGACATCTAATTTTTGCATAGAATACAATACTTCCCCTACTTACCAGTAGAGAAAGTAAAAATGAATAACGATGATCCATTTCAGGAAAGTTCTAAGTTTTCCGAAACTCACACACATAACAAGGAATGTCTCCGAAATGGTTCACCCTACAAGAAAATTTATTAAGGTATAAATTGTGTATTTTAGGAAGATCTACATTTTTTGTATTCATGTATGTAGCTTTCATGTAACTGTTTTCTTAACGGGCACCAGTTTTACAATGGGGCAGTTACATCACCCGACTTAAACCCCCATTTTGCAAGGGGGACTACACCTATCGTTGGTCAACGGGTCCATCGGACCTAGCCGGGAGGACTAAATAGGTGGTATTTAGATCCACCGACCTTCCCCAAATTTCAATTTCTCATATTCCTCAATAAAACGCTTGATCATTAAAAATTTTTCTCATTCATACCTACAAGAAATAGAAACAAATGCCAAAGATAAAAAATGGATTACACTACTTTCCAACCCAGATATAATCCCCCAGAAACCAAGGAAAACAGCGGTTGCAGCCTTCCGACTATTGACAAATCACGACTGCTTAGCAAGTCATCTCTACAGAATAGGTATCTCAGCCTCACCAATATGTGTCCTGTGTAACGATCCAGCAGAAATGAACGAAGACCACTTGAAGACCTGTGAAGCATTAAGATCACAAGAAACTACAGTTCAAAAGTATTGGAAAGCACGAATGCTAATGGCTTCATTGCCAGATGCAAGGCGCTAGAAAACAACAACAACAACATTTTTTGTATAGTATGATTTGATCTATCTCTAACGGTTTACCAGTTGTGCAAAAGTCGTCCAGAGTAAATACGACTACAGGGACTATAGCCAGAAAATTCAAGATATACATTTCATTTCTCATAAAACATATCTCAAACATATGGCATTTTAATCAAAATCGTTAGAGCTATTTTCAAGAAAATCAAAATTTTCGAAAATTGTTCCATGTAAAGGGTAGTTTAGGGTGGGGCTATTTTCTTCAAAATCTTCGTGTCACATCCTTGAACGACATTAAACTTAAACGCCAACTTTGGTTTTTAACCGACTTTTCGTTTTTGAGCTATACTGTTCAAACACTGACAGACACACAGACACAGACACACACACGGACCTTGTCCTAAAAATGCTTTTTTTTTTTATTCAGGGGGCCTCAAAACATATATTTCCGTTGAAATCTCGACATCGAATTTTTGGGTGGAATACAATACTTCCCGTACTTACCAGTAGAGAAAGTAAAAAAATATAACACGGGAGTGATAGCGTTGCCACAAACAAGTTTCAGAAAATAGAAAAGACGACTTTTTCAACGTTATAAACGGTAATTTGGGGAAGACGTTTATTAAAACCCTTAGTGCAGTATCTTCAGAAGAAGCTGAGTTTAAATATCATCTTTGATACTTAAAACTCGATTTTAAGTAATGCTGTTCATACTTACATGGACAGTTTTGTCAACACTATGTTTTGCTTTCTCTGGCACGTACATAATAGGTAGAGAAAACGTGTTTCACTTAAAAATTCAATACCAAAATTTCATTCGAAATACACTTTTTGAACTCCCCTAAATAAAAAAAGCATTTTAAAAAAGGCCCGTGTTTGACGAAGGTGTCTATGAACAGCATAACTAGAAAACGAAAAGTGGGTTAAATACCAAGCTTGTAACTTATGTTCAGCAGCTTCGAAGGATGCGACACGAAGATTTTCGAGAAAACCCCCTCATCCCAGATAATCCTTTACATAGAGCAGTTTTCAAAAGAATTTTAATTTTCTCAAAAAGATTCTGACGAGTTTTAATTAAGATACCATATATCTAAGATATTTACATGCCAAATGAAGTGAATATATTAATTTTTTTACTTTCTCTACTGGTAAGTAGGGGAAGTATTGTATTCCACCCAAAAATTCGATGTCGAGATTTCACCGGAAATATATGTTTTGAGGCCCCCTGAATCCAAAAAAAAAGCATTTTTAGAAAAAGGTCCGTGTGTGTGTCTGTGTGTCAGTCTGTCAGTCTGTGGACAGCATAGCTCAAAAACGAAAAGTCGATTAAAAACCAAAGTTGGTAGTTAAGTTTAACGTCTTTAAGGATGCGACACGACGATTTTGAAGAAAATAGCCCCACCCTAAACTACCCTTTACATGGAAAATTTTTCGAAAATTTTTATTTTCTTGAAAATGGCCCTAACGATTTCGATTAAAATGTCATATGTTTGAGATATTTTTATGACAAATGAAATATATATCTTGAATTCTCTGGCTATAGCCCCTGTAGTCGTATTTACTCTGGACGACTTTTGCATAACTGGTAAACCGTTTGAGATAGGCCAAATTATACTATACAAGAAATGTAGATCTTGCTAAAATACACAATTTCTGTCTCAATAAATTTTCTTGTAGGGTGAACCATTTCGGAGATATTCCTTGTTATGTGTGTGAGTTTCGGAAAACTTATCGCACAAAGCCTACTGTATTCTAACATTCCACTTGCACCTACAAGGAAATAAGCAATACGATAATTTGTACAAATGTGTATCTCAACTATCAAGAAAGAAGATGTAGGAATAAGAGTTTGTAAGAATGGTTAGTACAAGAGTAGAGAAAGTCATGTGAGTGCAATACATCAGATTTTTTGAGAATGTCCTGAGAAGCGTTCCTCGCTGTGAATGACTGTTACATAACTGGTAAACCGTAAGAGATAAAATCTTACCACACAAAAAACGTAGACCTCGTTAAAACCACAATTAAGTCAACTGGCTGCTTTTTCTGGATTGAACCACTTCTGAGATATTCCTTGTTATTTGTTTGAGTGTTCCAATAGCTACTTATCCTTTTCCCAGATTGGGAGTCATTCGTTTTTTTACGTCTTGACCATCCAAAGAGAATGGGATGTGAAAGCTATCACCTAGCGACCAGCTTTAAAAGATTTGAGTATTGGTTAAAACCTACAGCAATCCAATATTCCCCTTACGATTACAAGAAATTAGCAATGGCATAATTTCTGTAAATGTTTGTGGTTTAACATGAAGCATATAGAGGAATAAGCGTTCGTAAGGATCGTTTGTATAGGAGTACACAAAATCCGCCTATGGTTTCCCCACAGCGTGCCTGCCTCATTCAAGTTGTCCCGAGTTCGAATCTCGGTTATGGTGGGTGTTCCGGGGGTTTTCCTTATCCTGAGAAGACGACTGTCAGATAACTTGAAACTCTACGGAACCCAGGCTCATTTGAATATCCTTTTACCCATTTCATTCATCATCCGCTATGACCTACCAGGTTAAACGAATTTAAACTTAAAAATAAAACAAAAGAATAGAGAAAGTGGTGTGGGTGCAACTCATCGGATATTATTATGCCAACAGAAGTGACCAACATTTTACTTTCTGCTTTAGTAATTTGTATCCTATTTATTTAATTAAAAGTTTGTCGTTTCATGCAATTGGCTCCTTAGGGAAATGTTTCCTTGTTACTTTCTTACTCCCAACAAATTATGATGGAGAAATAGAGGCTATACACATTGCTCTCCGACAATTATTAAATCTTCCCTTAAATAAATTTAACAAGGCAGTAATTCTTTCGGATTCTAAAGCTGCAATTCAGGGAATATGTTCAAATACTACAAAGAAGTCAACAAAAATTAGAGAATGCTACAAAATGTTAACACAACTCCAAAAAGTTAATAAGACTGTTCATCTCCAATGGATTCCAGCACACTGTGGAGTCATGGGGAATGAAGCTGCAGACTCACTTGCAAAGAAAGGCACAACAATAAAACAAAAGTCTAAATTCAATTTCTCATATTCTTCAATAAAACGCTTGATCATTAAAAAATTTTCTCAATCATACCTACAAGAAATAGAAACAAATGCCAAAGATAAAAAATGGATTAGACTACTTTCCAACCCAGATATAGTCCCCTAGAGACCAAGGAAAACAGCGGTTGCAGCCTTCCGACTATTGACAAATCACGACTGCTTAGCAAGTCATCTCTACAGAATAGGTATCTCAGCTTCACCAATATGTGTCCTGTGTAACGATCCAGCAGAAATGAACGAAGGCCACTTGAAGACCTGTGAAGCATTAAGATCAAAAGAAACTACAGTTCAAAAGTATTGGAAAGCACGAATGCTAATGGCTTCATTGCCAGATGCAAGGCACTAGAAAACAACAACTTTCTCTACTGCCTTCCCAGAGCATGTAAACAAAGAATTATATTCCACCTAAAATTTCTACATTAATGTTTCACTGGAAATAAACGCTTTGACTCTTCCTGAATCCAGAAAAAATAAATAAACAAAAAATAGGAACATATAAGCATGAATGGGAAGAAATAATAAACAAAATAAAAATGAAAAAAGTACTCATCTGTCTTTTGCCATGGCTCTATCTGTCCGTCTGTTTACTTTAACGATAGCCGCCTTTCCTTTATAAAAGCATTTGTCTATTCTTAACCTTTATCAGTTTCTAATGAATTGTATACAGTCATATACAGGACTTCAAAGACTGCTGTACAAAATTTAACATACACATTAGGTCTGTCATGCAAATCTCTTACACATAGGATGTGAAACAAAATCGTTAGAGCCAAATTTGAGAAGATAAAAAGTATATAATTTTTTTTTACTTTCTCTACCACCTATAATAGGTAGGGAAGTATCTATTTTATTTTATCTAAAGTTTCGATGTCGAGATTTCAATGGAATATGTATATTTTGGGGTCCCCTGATTTCAAAAAAGCAAGAAAAGGAGCCTTGTCTGCACGCACTTGTCTCTGTGTGTGTGTGTCTGTGTGTGTGGTGTGTGTGTGTGTGTGTGTGTGTGTGTGTGTGTGTGTGTGTGTGTGTGTGTGTGTGAGATTGCCTGTAAACAGCATAACTCAAAATCAAAAAGTCGGTTAGAAACCAAAGTGGGTATTTAAGTTTAATACCTTTCAAGGATGCGACAAGAAGGTTTTGAAGAAAATTCGTCTGCTCTAATTTTAGTTTTCTCAAAAACGGCTTTAACGATTTTGATTAAAACGCCATATGATTAATATATTTTTATGCCAAATGTAATATACATCCTGAATTTTCTGGGAATGTTCTCAGAAGTATTCTTCATTCTGAATGACTTTCACATAACCAGTAAATCGTAGAAGATGCAGATCTCCTTAAAACACAAAATTTATATAAAACACTTTTTTTTGTGTGTGATTTGAACTGTTTGGAGATATTCCTCATTATTTGTCTGAATTTTCAGTTACTTTGACTACTCTCCGATGAGAAGTCATTCTCTTTTTATCTATTGACCATGCAAAGGGAAGAATTTCGAAGTCATCGCATAGCGACCAGGTATAAAAGATTTGATTATCGCTCAAAGCCCACTGTATTCCCCTTGTACCTGCAAGCAAATATTAAATAAGATGATTAGAAAGTCATGTGAGTGTAGGACATAGTTTTTCATGTAAAGTATAGCTTGACCTGGGAGATTTTCTGAACATGTCGTGTCGCATAATTGGAAGATGCTGAACCACAATACCAAGTTTATTATGTAACGATTTTTAGAGTTATGTGATCTCACACACAACGTAAGGTAAGCAGAGCACGTTCTAAAAATCTATTTTTCACTCAGGAAGCTTCAAAAGTTCATTTCCGGTGATATCGTAGCTTGGAATTTTTCAGTGGAATACACTACTCTAGTCTTACTATAGGTAAGTAGCAAAGCAAAAATCTGATGTGTTGCACTCACATGACTTTCTCTACTCTTGTACTAACCATTCTTACAAACTCTTATACCTCTATCTTCGTGTTAGTTGAGATAAACATTTGTACAAATTATCTTGCCTATTTCCTTGTAGGTGCAAGGGGAATATTAGAATACAGTAGGCTTTGAGCGATAGTCAAATCTTTTAAAGCTTTGAGATTCCGTTCTGTTTGCACACTTAACATATAAAAAATGAACAACGCTATTCCTTTTCACGAAAGTATTGTTTTCCGAAACTCACATATATAACAAGAAATTTCTCCGAAATGGTTCACCCTACAAGAACATTTATTTTGGCATAAATTGTGTATTTTAGCAAGATCTACATTTTTTTGTAGAGTATGGTTTGGTCTATCTGTAACGGTTTACCAGTTGTGCAAAAGTCGTCCAGAGTAAATACGACTACAAGGGCTATAGCTAGAAAATTCAAGATATACATTTAATTTGTCATAAAATATCTCGAACATATTACATTTTAATCAAAATGATTAGAGCGATTTTCAAGAAAATCAAAATGTTCAAAATTTTAACCGACTTTTCGTTTTTGACTTATGCTATCCACAGGCTGACAGACGCACTGACACACACACACACACACACACACACACACACACACACACACACACACACACACACACACACACACACACACACACACATACACGCGCGCGCGCGGACCTTTTTCTAGAAATGCCTTTTTGGGGGTCTCAAAACGTATATTTCGGGTGAAATTTCGATATCGAATTTTTGGGTGGAATACAATACTTCCGCTACTTACCAGTAGAGAAAGTAAAAATTAAAAGGCAGAATTTAAAAAGTTACAGAAGGTGGGCGGAAAGGGGAGGGCCTTGCTAATGCTAGGGTTAAAATGGATGTTTTATTTCCTGATTTCCCAGGTGACGTAAGATTGATATGCTTCTAATTATACTGTATTTGTTCTTACATTAGAATGCTAATGATGCACAAGCAAGCACTAAGCAAATAGCTAAAATTATTATTTATTTATGCCAACAAACTTACTGTTGGCATAAATAAATAATAATTACCATCTGAAGGTTATTTAATCCTGGTATATAAAGTACTTACAATAGTAAGTCACCATTGGGGTAATTTGTCTCTGATGTGAGACTGCCTTTGTGGTTTACCAGGAGAAATACGAACTGGGTTGAGAATTTAATGCCATTCTGGCAGTTTGTCACAATAGGTCAGTGGTAGAGCATCCGCCCGGTAAGCGGAAGGTCTGTGGTTCAAATCCCAGTTGTGGCATTGAATTTTTAAGTTCCAGTTCTACCTTTCAAATAGTTAAAAGTTTACCTTTTTCTGTAGGTTTTCCTCGGTGAGATTGGAGGCATAGTTCCATTCGGCGATGGCTGATTCTGTGGCTCGTCGGCCCATCTCACGATTCATGTAGGCGAGATATTCCTTGGCACGCTTGAGCTCATCCTCCTGACCGCTGTCCTCCTGTTCGGGATCCAGGGTCTTCACGGAGACCAGAGTCAGTAGCAGCAGCAGCGGGAGCAGCAAGAGGGGGCGTGTGGCTCCAGACATGACGGAAGTGCGAATGGATGCCAGTTGCTAGCGCCGCTTGCTTTTGGACTATCCTACCGACCGGTTCCAGGACGTCGACCTCTACCGGTTCCACTAGAATCTCAGTTTGTCCAGGTCATGTACCTCGTCAAGTAATCCTACTCCTCCCTTGTCTGAAACTGATTTACATAAGGATTAAACTTACGATGTGACCCCGCACGAAGAGTAAGAAATTGAAACTATTCTGTTGTTTGACAGCTCATCACATCTAACTTTAGATCCTGTGACCGCAGTGGCCCGTTATCCATTATTTGGGGTGAATGTACAAACGAAATGTTTGTCAGGTATTTCTGTAACTAGAATCAAAGGAATTTCCTAGCAATAACCAACTCCTTTACGAGCATTTCAAAACACTGCTGGATCTTCGCCAGAAATTTGCATTGCGGTTTGCATTCTTCTGATTGTAAACCTACGAGGGTACTGTAAGAGGCCGTTTAGCACATGTTTTTCAGAACATAGCATATTTAGAACACAAATAATCAGACAAAATTGGGGAGGGGGGGGGGCAGGTTCAGCCATAAAGTCTGAGAAAAACACAGGGCAAAAACTAATCAATGTACACGTAAATAGGCCACAAATCAATAGTTTTTATGCCTCAATTTTGGATGGCCTTAAATGTCATTTTAGGCAGTCAAATTTACTATGTGAGGCCTAGTTATTCATCCCTTTAAAATGATAAAGACTGTTTCGTCACCTTTAAGATCATAAATATAGTTAGTAGCAGTAACATTTAACTAATCTGTGAAAACATTGCATTTAGAGCATCAAATGTCTTACAAAAGCGATTAAAAATTATCTTTTTAGTTTATTTTTAAATTATATTTTAGTAGAGACCCAGTCTTTATGAAATCGGTACAAACTTCCAGATTGATTCATTATTAGCAGTTAAAGATATAAACTAAGTATTTGAATGACCCAGACACACACACACGCACACACACACACACACACACACACACACACACACACACACACACACACACACACACACACACACATGTTGAACTGCGATGATAAAATAGAGGGCATCCTGCCCTTTAAGTCTTCTAATTGTTCTTTGATCAAGCACAACATTACTTAATCTATTTTTCAATTATTTGTGTTTGAGTTTTGTAAGTAATATACCTTCTAGTACCATCTTGCTCAAATTCTTTCAATTATAATAAAACACATTATACATATTCAATCACGTGCTTGGAATAGTTTCCAAATATTTCTTTTTGCTTTTATGTATAATTTAAGCCTTATTGTTGACACAGGCCACATACAAATTCCGAGCCTCCCAGAGGTCCCTGTCAACAGTACAACCAGTGCCAGGGAAAAACCTTTACAGATCGCATAACCACCGCCCAGCCGTAACATACCGAACGCCGACGTCCGGTGCTACTACCGTGAAACAGAATAGGCGGGAATCGGAAATGGAGAGGAAATTCGTTATAGAAGAGGAACCACTCCAGGGTTCGCCTACTGATCCAGAGAAACCACTAAAAGTAAAAAACCCGTGGTCAGATTAACCGGCCTCAGGGGAGTAGAACTCACAATCCTTCGAGTATGAACCTCACGTATTACCGGTGAGTCATCTAGCTCAGTACTACATCAAATGAATATTAAGAATAAGTTAAATATGTCGTATTTACGTATAAATAAAATAATTATTATACTTATTCTGTTGAAGTGTTTTTGTCACTGGAGTCTCTATAATTCTATATTATAATAAAATGTTATGATTGTGTAAGTTATTATGTTGTCAACACTGGTGTTAGAAGGTGAAGCAACAACGAAAGCCAAAAACAACAGACCAGAGCTCACCATCGCGCATGTACGAATGTATATTGTAATTTCCATACATCTGTCAGCTGTTTATTTCATAATATAACAAATGAGAAAACACCAGTTACTGTTATTCACACTTGATTGCGTTCCAGTCAGCGTCGTAATAACGTTTCACTTTTTACAAACTCAGAGCACAGAACTGTCGAATCGAATCACAGTAAAGAACTGTCAGATTACACTCGCACTGAACTGCTACACAGGCGCTGTCCACTGAACGCTTCGTATACGTTTTTCCTCGCCCAACACTTCACCACAAGCATGACTGGAACATCTTCTACTGCTTGCTCTACTACTCCACTATTCTGCTGCAGGGCACGAGGAGGTCACTTATATAGTTCTTTAAACATTGGAAATGTTCTGGAAGCAGAATGATCGGGAGAGGCTGTGAGAGAACAGTCCAGGCACCGCACCGCCACATAATGGCTATTGTTCCCGTATGCTCTATTGTGAGGGCGGCGGACCGGTCTTTTATGGCAGGTAAACACCTCCGGCCCGTTCCTACTGCCGGGCGGAGATCAGACCCCGAGCGACATTTCTTACCAGCACCGGACTTACGGTCGGCGCTACAATAATTTAATATTCAGGGCTGTCTGAAATATACTTTAAGACAACACATGATTTTATTTTGTTCATTGAATTGCTACACTCAGCTTCCATTCTCGTTCCGGAAGTATTCCTCTCGGAAAATAAAACTCCACATTTAACATTTAAATAATAAATAACATTTTAATGTAATTAATGTTTTTCCACTCTTGCCGTGTGTAGAACGTAATTGGAAAGGGTAGAGTGAGACTGAAAAATTGAATGCCATGACCGGGATTTGAACATTTCACTTTTTGAAACGTGTGTGTATTCAGAGCCAACCTTTATCAACTTCATTTGGTTGAGAAGAAAGCAGGATGGCACTTGACGATTTTTAGCCTACTGTTGTAAAATCAAAAATTAAATTCTGAACTATTGAGAAAAATAAATAAAAATTGTATCAATGTGCTGCCTATTTGAAAATCAATTGCCGTGCGTTAGTCTCGCAAATGCTTGAAAATTGTTCTATCGATTTAAATAATTTATTTTTCTTTTGTTCGCCTCAATACTGGGATGGTTTAGAAAAAAGAACATTGGGAAAAAAACCCAAATGAATAGTCGAAAAGTCGAAAGATTGCAATTGGTAATTTTATATCTCAGTTGCTACTTCGGATTATTTTAAATATATGGCGTTTGTGGCGGAGCTGTTGTTTGACAGCTGCATCTATTACATTTAAAATAGGTTTTTCGTAAAAAAGGGTAGTGGATTTCGAAAGTAGATTTGGTTAAATCTACTATATTACATTCACTTTTATCAGTCATTAAGCTAAATTTACTTTTCAGGCTTAGAAATAAACAAAAAAATGCATTCAATTTTGTATTAGCGAGACTCGTGGAATTAGAGCAGGCTTAGACATAAACACAAAATCTCGAGGTATGAGTTGAGAAATACACCATCTTTGTTTATTTACGCACAGAAAAAGAAAGCAAAACCATAGTCTACCATAAAGCTTTGCATTGAACGTTAATTGCATTTATCTTTCATGTAAATAAAATACATTAAATTCGTGTGAATTACAAACGAGTTTCACTTAATAACCAAACAACACTCAAACCGTGCACGATGCATCTCATATTATCCATCTCAATGAATTAGTGTTGGAAGGTTGATTAGGATTGATAATCACTTAAGAAGAGTTACAATCAAATCAATTTTAAGTAGCAAGAAGTTCGCCGGGTCACCTAGTTTATAATACTGAACACATTAGTAGTACATACACGTAATATGGGTTTATACCTCTTTGCAGCATATCTGGGATATGCCCTGACAGTGTTGAACAAATCTGAACACCCAAGCCCACTATTTTAAAAGGCTATGTCTGAAGTCATTAATGTTTGTCTTGTCTCCATGCTGCGGATCTCTGCAAAACAAAATGGATCTCCTCAAGAATGTAAACGCAAATACACAGAAATAATATATTTTCATTCAAGCTGCTTTATGGTTTCCCACCAAAGCACTGAATGTATAAATCAACCAGTGCCGTTGAATAATATTTTATTTTCTGAGAAACAATGATTATTTGTGATACAAGAGCTAAGAATGAAGATTTATTTTCCGGTAAAAATGTGTAACAAGGCGAAAAGCCCAGTATGGCAATCCTACGAGCAAAATAAAATCACCTTTAACATGTGTTATCATATACAATTGTTTAGACATCCTTGAATGTTAAACTGACTAAAATTTGTGTGAAAATAGCAGTATACGCGTACATTCGGAAATACTCATTGGTCAGTTTTATGTCTGTTGTTCTCTTTGGCCTTCGCTGTTGTTTGAGTGTCAAGATCAGTGCTGACAACTTATATAATTATAACATTATATATTACGCAGAAGCGTGGAGCAGAAATCATCATCATCATCATCATCATCATCATTATTATTATTATTATTATTATTATTATTATTATTATTATTATTATTATTATTATTATTATTATTATTATTATTATTATTATTAGTATTATTATCACTATTATTATTATTATTATTATTATTATTATTATTATTATTATTATTATTATTATTATTATTATTATTATTATTATTATTATTATTATTATTATTATTATTATTATTATTATTATTATTTCGTCAATGTGATTTTGATGCAGATTGTGCAATTGTTAAATTTGTAACAATTTCTTGTGCAGAGGAAGAAGAAAATAATTGTGCGCACGACAAATTCTCTTTCTCTCACTTTACCACTATAAATAGCCTGCAGCAATGCAAACGACAATGGGTGTATTTCATAGTGTTTTTTTTTTAATTTCATTAGACTCAGTAGTCTACTTTTCGCTAATGTAACATTGTTGGGAAAGGAGTGTATAACTAAGTTTTACCATGGAGAAGATACCCTGTGTCTGATGTTTTGTTCTGGCTCAGGAATTCAAACAAGATTACATAGACTGATGGGACTGTTATCCCTACTATTTACTATTTGTGATTCAGGAAATTTTATTAGAGAGCAACACCAGCGTGTTCGGATCAAAGAACACATTTCCAGCTCAAAGCATCAAGAGAATAATACTCGTCAAACAAATAAAGCAATGCAATCTCTATTACGAAATTCATTAGAATATTTTTTTTCTTTCTTATTTATCTGATTGTCCCCCCAGTATGGATAACGGACACCCCTAGGACTTACAAGCCTGTGCCTAGGGTTAGTTGCCTGTTGGGTGGCAGACGATCATGTGGACCGGACAGAGCGAAGACCTGAGTCTAATCTTCAGAAGAATCTGGACATTGAGGAAGTTGCCACATCTGTAGATTTGCAATTCCATTCCAGGTGAACACAAAAATTGCCCTATTGGTTTCTGCGGATATCGATAGAAACTTCAGCGTCTACAACGATATTGTATCTCCTAATACAGACATTTATTTTTACTTTCTCTGCTACGTATAGTACTGTTGTACTCCACCCAAAAATTTCATGTCCAGATTTCACTGAAAATATATGTTTTGAGGCCCAGCATAACTCAAAATCGATCGGTTTAAAACCAAACTTGGTATTTAAGCTCAATATCGTTGAAGGACACGACACGAAGATTTTGAAGAATATTCCTCTACCTTAAACTACCCTTTACAGGGAACATTTTTCCAAAATTATGATTTTCTCAAAAATGGTTCTGACGGTTTTGATTAAAATGCCATATGTTTAAGATAATTTTATAGAATGATATATATACGAGTATTTTGAATTTTCTGGCTATAGCCCATGTAGTCCAGTTTACTCATGATTCAGGGGGTCTCAATACATTTGTGTAAGTTCTCCAATACTTATGCTTTTCTCAAATGAGGTCGTTATTCATTTTTTATCTCTTGGCCTTCTAAAGAGATTGGAATTTCAAAGCCTTCATCTAGCCACCAGCTTTCAAAGATTTGACTATCGCTCAGTCTACTGCATTCCCCTTTACTTACAAGAAAATTATGAACAGGATAATTTCTATAAATGTTTATCTCGACTAACATGATGAAGATAGAGGAATACAAGTGTGTGAGAATAGTGCAAGAGTAGAAAAAGTCATGTGAGTGCAACACATAAGATTTATCAAAATGTAGAGATGTTTAATGTTTTGAAATACAACAGCTTCGTATTTTCCATTATCTGAGGAATGATGATTTGATGTAATTGTTTTTAACTCAATAAGCTAAAATACGAGAAAAAGAATTTGTTGAATTATATGAGAAAATCAACTTCTTTTTGTCCCTTGTGTTCCCCATATTTTGGCACCTTTTTCCTTCCTTTTTACTCTCTCTACTGGTATGTAGGGGAGGTATTGTATTCCACCCAAAAATTCCATATCGGGATTTCACCGGAAATATATGTTTTGAGACCCCTGAATAAAACAATAAGCATTTTTAGAAAAAGGTGTCTGTGTCTGTCTGTCTGTCAGTCTGTGGACAGCATAACTCAAAAACGAAAAGTAGTTTAAAAACCAAAGTTGGTATTTAAGTTTAATTCCTTTAAAGGATGCGACACGTAGATTTAAAAGAAAATAGCCCCACCCTAAACTACCTTTTACATGGAACATTTTTTCGAAAAGTTTGATTTTTTGAAAATGGCTCTAACGATTTTTATTAAAATGTCATGTTTGAGATATCTTTATGGTAAATTAAATTTATATCTTGAATTTGCTGGCTATAGCCCCTGTAGTCGTATTTACTCTGGACAACTTTTGCATAACTGGTAAACCGTTAGAGATAGACCAAATCGTACTATACAAAAATGTAGATCTTGCTAAAATACACAATTTATGTCTGAATGAATTTTCTTGTAGGTTGAACCATTTCGGAGATATACCTTGTTATGTGTGTGAGTTTCGGAAAACTTAAAACTTTCGTGAAATGGATCATCGTTGTTCATTTTTATATGGTAAGTGTGCAAAGAGAAGAGAATCTCAAAGCTTTAAAATATTTGGCTATCACTCAAAGCCTTCTGTATTTTAACTTTACCCTTGCGCTTACAAGGAAGTAAGCAATAACATAATTTGCACAAATGTTTATCTCAACTGAGACGAAAAAGATACAGGAATAAGAATTTGTACACATAGTTTGTACAAGAGTAGAGAAAGTCATGTGAGTGTAGCACATAAGATTTTTTTCTGCTGAAATTTGCACCTAAATTTTTAACCTTGGTTATAATCTTCAATTTGTAGTGCAACTGACTTATCATGAAAGCTGTATTTTTAATGCTTGGTTTCTAGAAACATCTCATGCTCGTATTTTGTCTATTATCTATTTGTTTATTTTCATGTTCAATTGCAGAAGCGTTTTATTATTTCGGATATTTTTCTGAAAAGGATTACAAACACAAGCAAAAATGGACATCGGTGAGTTTAGTAGAATATAAGGTAATTTCATCCTTATGGTGCGACAAATATGTAGCTGTACATATGTACTTTCAACACAGAATATTGGCAGTGAGAACCTGCACGTGCAGCCTCGAGTCAATGCCAAAGTCTATTGTACCGTATCCCAGGTTGTGTCACGACCAGTACTGACCTTGACATATTTCAGGTAGTTGATTTATATTTGGACTCTATTAACAAACTTAGAAGACAACTTGGACTTTAGAACGCCACCGCAGAATAACGATACTTAATGGACAATATAACAATATTTTCCAGAGCGAGTTGGCACCGCAGCAACATGAGGCTCGCAATTCAGAAGGCCCCGGGTACATTCCCATTGACAGCCCACTATGGCCTCAAGGTTTTCGTAATTTTCCCTGATCGGTAGGCCAAAGTTGGGTTGGTTTCCCCTGTTCCTTTCTCATCTTTCAGGTGTGCTCCTAGGTTTCGTGGCAATGCAGGACACACGACGTGGACACTTGTTCCAACGAAAGAGTATTTCCCATGTACACTAGGCAGTTGCTTGGATTATCATTAGTTTTTACTTCCTCTACTACGTTTAGTAAAGTAGAGGAAGTATTGTATTCCACCCAAAAATTTGATGTCGAGATTTCACCGGAAATATATGTTTTGAGGGCCACTGAATCCCCCCCCCCCAAAAAAAAAGCATTTTTAGAAAAAGTTCCGTGTATGTGTTTGTGTGTCTCAGCCTGTGGACAGCCTAACTCAAATACGAAAAGTGGGTTAAAACCAAAGCTGGTATTTAGGCCTAACGTGTTTCAAGGATGCGACACGAAGATTTGGCAGAAAAATTCTCAACCCTAGACTACCGTTTACACAGAAAAGTTTTCAAATAATTTTGATTTTCTTGAAAATTGCTCTAACGATTTTGATTAAAATGCCATGTTTACGATATTTGTATGACAAATTAAATGTATATTTTTGAATTTTCTGGCTATAGCCTCTGTAGTCCTGTTTACTCTGGATGACACTTGAATAAACGTAAACCGTAAGAGATAGACCAAATGTTACTATACAAAAAATATAGATCTTGTTAAAACACACAATTTATATCTAAATAATTTTTTTTTAGAGTGAACCATTTCAGAGATTAGTGTGAGTATTGGAGAACTTATACGAGGGCTGTTCAATAAAGAATGATCATGATTTTATTACGGTCATATATTTTCGCACTAAAATTCAAACTTTTTATATTCCGTTAGCTTAATGTGAAACAAACACGCCGTAGTAGTTTCATTGTTGGTACTCCTGGTTCCCGCCTGTGAGAACCAGGCAAGTTCAGACATGTTCAGTATTGCCTACCGCTGCAGTGGAGGTAACACGCGAGGAACAATATGCGGCTTTGAAATTCTGTTTTCGTCTCAACAAATCTTCAGTTGAGGCCTATACAATGTTACAGGAGGCCTATGGAGAGTCCCTACAGCACAGCTCGAAGGTGTTTTAAAATGTTTAAAGAGGGTAGAGAATCAATTTCAAAGGAAGGTGGACCCGGTGCTCCAGTTACGTTCTTACGGAAGAAAACATCAACACTGTTGCTGCCATTGTGAGAGAGGATCGACGAAGAACTTTAAGATCACTTTCTGAATTACTGAACATACCATTGGGTGCCACCCACACGTTGGTGACAGAAACGTTACACATGAGACGTGTTTGTGCACGAGGGGTTCCAAGACAGTTGATTCTAGAACAAAAGGATATCCCCGTACAGGTCTGCATGCAGTTAAAGTTTATGTTAGAGGAAGATCCGGAGTTTCTTACAAACGTAATCACTGCTGATGAACCTGGCTGCATCATTTTGATCCTGAGAGCAAACAGCAAAGCTCAGTGTGGAAACCTCCTTCATCACCAGCCCCCCAAAGAACAAAAGTGGTTGCTTCTGCTGGGAAGGTTATGGTCATCTCATTCTTTGATATTGTAACTTTTGGTTGTGGTTGTGAAGTAAATACGACAGATGTTGTCTAGATAAAGAAACACTTTTATTTCCGTAAACAGTAACTTTGTACACTCGTTGCAACAGCAAGAAAGTCTTTTTCGATTCTCCAACAGCACGGCTCCGAACTCGTAACACAAAGAACTGTTCCTTCTCCCTGGTGTGACTCCTCGACGATTCGCATACGTCTCTTCTTTCCGTCGGCACGACTACTCAACCTTCACATACGTCTGACTGACTCTTCTCACACTTTACCGCTATTTATATCTCCCAGGCACTATTCTGGAAGCTTCAAGAACGTTCACTTATTGCGGTGAGATACAAAGTAGAAGGTTCCAGTAGCCTCTATCCTTTTCTCTCTTTCGGCAAGCGCCCCAACAATGCGGCCATGCTCTGTCTCTTTCCTTCGGCTCCTTTGCGGTAGTGCCGACAATAATGCGATGCGTGACACTACGGTTGTCGGCAATTAGATGCGGCGGGCGCGGTGACACTGCTCCCTCCTCAGAGCTGGTCGTCCCGACCAGCACTATCACTGCGGCATCTCCCTTGCGTCCTGGTGGACTAACCCATCGAACCTCTTCTCCAGGAGGCACGATCCTAGGTATCGCTGTTGGATAGTGTCCCTTGGTCTGGGTAGGACGATGTATGCCATCCTGCTTCGAAATTCTGCAACAGTACCGCCGGTCTTGACGGTCCCTCGTCCAGTTGCCCTTCTTCCTGGTGTGTTGACGGGCCATCCTGCGCACTTGGAAACGGCTCATTGGGTACCGTGTCCGCCGACCTCTCTGGCGCACCTTCGCAGCCACCTTGCTTCCGATGGGTCCGGCAACAAACCCCACCACATCCGCGCGAGTCGCGTCCACCGCTGCACCCGTGTTCACTCGTGCTCGGCACGGCCTCTCCTGTATCCAGCCGTCCAAGATGATGTCCACCATTCTTCCGTTCACGGCACTATGCGTCAGGTGATTGGATGGCACCGACGGTCCCCCCATGTTACACGCCAAGTCGGTTCTCGCGTGTTCCTCGTTTGCTTGTTCGCTTCCCTGCTGATCGTCCTCCACGTCATATCCTGGTTGGTTACGTACCCGACACACTCCTCCAGGGGATCCTCGACTACGTCCCTGAACTGCCCCTTTGTCTTCACCGAGACGTACACTTTCGTTATCTGAAACGGGTGCAACTGTCGCCTCGGCCACTAGGTGCTCCCTCCCCGGGTCTGTGCTATTCCGTCTGCCCCTGGCATCCAGTACTTTGACGCTCTCGTCAACTCTTACTACCAGGGCGCCAAGACGTTCCCCGTCGTCCTCCACGACGTCCACATGCTGGCAGAGGTCTTCCACCTTTTCGCCGAGTTCTTCCACGCCTTCCGTCACGCCAATCAGTTCGCCGAGTTGTTCCACGTCTTCCGTCACGCCAATCAGTTCGCCGAGTTGTTCCACGTCTTCCGTCATGCCAATCAGTTCGCCGAGTTGTTCCACGTCTTCCGTCACGCCAATCAGTTCGCCGAGTTGTTCCACGTCTTCCGTCACGCCAATCAGTTCGCCGAGTTGTTCCACGTCTTCCGTCACGCCAATCAGTTCGCCGAGTTGTTCCACGTCTTCCCTCATATCATCCGAAACGGGCGCAACTGTCGCCTCGGCCACTAGGTGCTCCCTCCCCGGCTCCGCGCTATTCCGCCTGCCCCTGGCATCCAGTACTTTGACGCTCTCGTCAACTCTTACTACCAGGGCGCCAAGACGTTCCCCGTCGTCCTCCACGACGTCCACGTGCTGGCAGAGGTCTTCCACCTTTTCGCCGAGTTCTTTCACGTCTTCCGTCAGGCCAATCAGTTCGCCGTCAATTTTCGCCGATAGCTCCGTTTTGGCAACGAGGTTGACGTTTGCCGTCTTCATCTCTTTCAGCTCGGCAGCGAGGTTGTGTCTCGTCTTTATTTCTTCTTTCAGCTCGGCAAAGAGGTTGTCGTTTGCCGTCTTCACTTTGGCAACGAGGTTGTCGTATGACGTTTCCATTTTGGCAAATAATTCTTTCATCATTGCCATCATCCTGGTTTCCGAATCTCCCTCCATTTTGGTTCTAACGTTGCAACTTCTGACGATGTAATGAAACTAGAAGCAATTCGACGGATCCCACTTCTGACACCAGTGTGACTTTTTTTTTTGGGTGTGAAGTAAATACGACAGATGTTGTCTAGATAAAGAAACACTTTTATTTCCGTAAACAGTAACTTTGTACACTCGTTGCAACAGCAAGAAAGTCTTTTTCGATTCTCCAACAGCACGGCTCCGAACTCGTAACACAAAGAACTGTTCCTTCTCCCTGGTGTGACTCCTCGACGATTCGCATACGTCTCTTCTTTCCGTCGGCACGACTACTCAACCTTCACATACGTCTGACTGACTCTTCTCACACTTTACCGCTATTTATATCTCCCAGGCACTATTCTGGAAGCTTCAAGAACGTTCACTTATTGCGGTGAGATACAAAGTAGAAGGTTCCAGTAGCCTCTATCCTTTTCTCTCTTTCGGCAAGCGCCCCAACAATGCGGCCATGCTCTGTCTCTTTCCTTCGGCTCCTTTGCGGTAGTGCCGACAATAATGCGATGCGTGACACTACGGTTGTCGGCAATTAGATGCGGCGGGCGCGGTGACAATATTCATGGAGTGGTTTATCAGCGTGTTGTACCCGCATAAACATCAGTAACTGGACAATACTATAGGGATATCCTGAAAACATTGCAAGCCCATATCAGGCGCAAAGACCACAGTTCCGTGAAGCAGGCTGGGTGCTGCACCACGATAATGCGCGGCCGCATATTGCCAATGCTGTTACTGAATATCTTGCAAAAATCAACGTGAAGTGCCTCACCCTCCGTATATTCCGGATTTAGCCCCATGTGACTTTTTTCTATTCCTTAACTTCAAGAAACGCCTTCGTGGGAGGCATCATCCATCATCAGAAGTAGTGGCGATTTTGAAGGATCTCTCAAAAAATGCTTTCCATGCTGGAAGGTCTTTGAAGACTGGCAGAAACGCTGGCACAAGGGCATCGCATTCATAGCAGACTATTTTGAGAAGAACCATCAAAATTATGAGCATGAGTGAAGGTACGTTGTCCAAAAAAAAAAAAAAAAAAAAAAAAAATGTTATTCTTTATTTAACAGCTCTCATACTTTGTCAAATGAAACATCGTTATTCATCTTTTATGTTAACCGTGAGAGAACGGAATTTGAAACCTTTAAAATATTTGACTATCACCCAAAGCCTGATGTATTCCCATATTGCTCTTGCAAGGAAAGAAGCAATAAGATAATTGCTGCAAAAATGATTATCTCAACTAACACGAAGATGTAGGAATTAGTTTGTAAGAATTGTTAGTACAAGAGTAGAGAAGGTCATGTGAGTGCAACACATCAGATTTTTTTGGGACACTGCGAAATTAATGTGAGCCCACGAGCTATGTTCGCTGTTGTTTCTTTTATTGAGTACGTTGCGTTTAGCACAGAACCAGTAAATAAACATTTGAACGTTAACCCCTTATCGTTATCGCCCTATTAAACATTTACTATTGACACACAGAAACGGTAATGCAACTCAGGTATTATTTGAAGAATGGGACGTTCTTCCAGATAAAGTAATTAATTTCACAAATACATTCCTTTTAATGTTTTTAATGTGTAAACATTAAAACTTCAGTATAGTTTTCAGAAGAGCCGTCTTAATAAAATTAAACTTATTTTTCACCTCGATATCTAATTTAAAAAAAAATTAAGACATATTAGTTTTAAGTTTCCTGAAGTAGAATATGTGAATTTCATAGCACCTAACAAATATAAATGAAGGGTTGATACTTAAAATAACCTAAACAGCTGCTTTGCCTTCTTCAAATAAAGAATATTGTTCCATTAAAGCACATTGTAAAATCATTTCAGCACTAGATCCGAGTTCAAGTTAATAACGTCAAATGCAGCCCTTGCATACATTAAGGCAGTTCTCTACTAGGAATAGTAGGTAGAGGAAGTATAGTATTCTATCCAACATTTCGATGTGGAGATTTCACCGGAAGTATATGTTTGAGGCCCCCTGAATCCAAAAAGAAAGAGCATTTTTAGGAAAATGCCTCTCTGTGTGTTTCTGTTCGCGCCTGTGAACAGCGTAACTCAAAAACGAAAAGTCGGTTTGAACACGGAAGCTGGTATTTAAATTTAATATCCTTCAAGGATGCGACACGAAAATTTTGAAGAAAATTCCTCCACCCTAAACTACCCTTTACATGGGAAATGCTTAGAAAATTTTGATTTTCTCAAAAATGACTAACGATTTTGTCTAAATTGCCATATGTTTAAGATATTTTTATGACCAATAAAATGTATATTTTGAATTGTTTGGCTATAGCCCATGTAGTCCTGTTTACTCTTGGTGACTTGCATAACTAGTAAACCGTAAGATGTAGACCGAATCTTGCTTTACAAAAATATGTAGGTCTTGCTAAAACACACAAATTATGTCCAAATACATTTGTTTACAGAGTGAATCATTTCGGAGTTATTCCTTGTTATTTGTGTGTGTTTTGCAATAGTCAAACTTATCCCAAATGGAAAATTGTTATTCTCCTTTGGCAGTACAAAGAGAATGGAAATTCAAGCCTTCATGTAACGACCAGCTTTAAGATTTGACGTTACTCAATGCCTACTGTTTTCCCCTTGCGCCTAAAAGCGCATATGCAATAATATAATTTCTGCAAATGTTTATTTCGACTAACACGAATAAGGTAGAGGAATAAGAGTTTGTAGGAATAGTTAGTACAGGAGTAGAGAAAGGCATGTGAGTGCAACCCAAAAAAATATTTTAGATCAGAAACTGCAAGCCTGCCACTCAAAGATACTCTGAATATCATTGGATGTATCCAGAAAGGACATAGCTGTCTGGATCACTGGGAGTTGTATATTTGTTTAAACTGTAAGATATTCTTGAACGCAATCGTGGTTTTGAGAATATGAAGGTCAATAAATTCAGTATTATGGGGAGATAAGTATACGGGAAGATTACCCCTAGACGGAAAATTTTCTCCATGCAATAATGAGTTGTGTACGTGAGGAATTGGTTTATCCTAGAGAAGTATGATACGCATCTACTACAATGCCAAAAAACCTGATGTGTTGCACTCACATGACTTTCTCTAATCTTGCACTAACCATTCTTACAAACTCTTATTCCTCAATATTCTTCATGTTAGTCGACATGAAATTACCTTATTGCTAATTTTTCTGTAGGTACAAGGGTAATATGGGAATATAGTAGGCTATGACAAGTATTGCAAAACTCACACAAATAACAAGGATATCTCCTAAATGGTTTACTCTACAGAAAAATTTATTCAGACAAATTGTGTGTTTTAACAAGATCTACATGTTTTGTATAGTAAGATTTGGTCTATCTCTTGCGGTTTACCAGTTATGCTAAAGTCATCCAGAGTAAATAGGATCTCATGGGCTATAGCCAGAAAATTCAAGATATGTATTTCATTTGCCATAAAAGTATCTCAAACATATGTCATTTTAATCAAAATCGTTAGAGCCATTTTCAAGAAAATAAAAATTTTCGAAAAATATTCCATGTAAAGGGTAGTTCAGGGTGGATCAATTTTCTTCAAAATCTTTGTTTCGCACCCTTAAAGGATACTAAATTTAAATACTAAATTTTGTTTTTAACTGACATTTCCTTTTTGAGTTATGCTGATCACAGACA
>CM060972.1:31796421-31798921 GCA_030765045.1 Tenodera sinensis
CTGGACATTTTGTCTTGGGTCAGGGGCAGATCCAAGGGGTGGATAGGGGGGTTGTATACCCCCTCCCCCCGAAAATTTGGTAAGGACTAAGGATGTAACTAAAGAAAAAATATGCTTTCCATAACGCTTCCAGATCGTATGAACATCTATGGCATTACGATAACAAATCGCTCTGCAATTTCAGGAAGCTGCTAGATTGCTTCGGTAGTAACAATGGAGGGGCTTATACGTACCATCTTTGTATAGGTGTAATGAAATTATAGTCCCCTTGATACACAAGGCGCTGAAGCTTTCTTGCACTTTACCGGCAACTGCAGCAACACCAGAACGTTCGTTCTCAACGTTAGGGTACGTAAAGACCTATTTGAGGAGCACCATGGAAACAGACATTGAATGGACTAGCATTAATATATACACATAAAAATTTGTAAATTAAAACTCAGGCGGTACTGGACAAAATGTGTAAAAGGCCTCCTGGCCTTCTTTTTTTAAACTGTATGTAATTCTATGACTGTTAGACAATTATTTGATTCATTACTCCTATTATCGACCGCCTCCGTAGCACAGTTGGTAGCGCGCTTGCCTCTGGCGCGGAGGACCCAGGTTCGATCACGTACCAACATAGGGAGGTCTGGCACGATATGCACTCAGCCTCGTTAGGTCCAGGGGAGCAATTGACAAGCTACCTGATGGAGAAGTAGCGGCCCCAGGTCGAGAAGGCCGCATAACTGGCGCTGGGGCACTGACCACTGACCACTAATGACTCCTGTAGTGGGCAGAGGTGGGGGACGCAGCGGCTGGACGGCAAGCCTTGGCCCTTCATGGGCTGTTGCCCTGGGGTTTAATTGATTATTACTGTATTATTATTATTATTATTATTATTATTATTATTATTATTATTATTATTATTATTATTATTATTATTATTATTATTATTATTATTATTATTATTATTATTATTATTATTATTATTATTCATGCATACGATGATATTTCCAGATTTTCTAATTGTAGCACCTCATCGCATCTCCCCCCCCCCCCCACCCACCCCACCGCCGAAAACAAATCCTGCGTCGGCCCCTGTCTTGGGTTACGCTGTAAACACATACAGACCACACACACATAAACACACAGAGAAATAGAGAGAGAGAGAGTGAGACAGAGACAGAGAGAGAGAGAGAAATGGACCGTGTGTAACTCTGATGAAATCCTGGTTTGAAATTTTTCGGTG
The DNA here is from genome assembly GCA_030765045.1 of Tenodera sinensis. Lineage (NCBI taxonomy): Eukaryota > Metazoa > Arthropoda > Insecta > Mantodea > Mantidae > Tenodera > Tenodera sinensis. The sequence continues at coordinate 31,797,653 of CM060972.1, forward strand.
GAATGCAATACTGCCTCCACTCATTACACCTAAGCAGTAGAGGAAGTATTTGGCCTTTCAAATACAAGGCACAACCTTCCGCCCCCCCCCCCTGACCCGACACACACACACAGAGAGAGAGAGAGAGAGAGAGAGGGACAGGGCGTTTTTCCAAAAAATGAATCTCTATTACCGCAGAGAACTTCTAAACCTATATTGCTGGTGAAATCTTGGGACGGGATTTTTGGATGGAATACAGTACCTCCTGTACTTACTATAGATTGGAGCTTGAGAATAAACACTAACGAAACAAAAGTAATGGTATTTAAAAAATCTGATGTGTTGCACTGCACACACATGACTTTCTCTAATCTTGTACTAACCGTTCTTACAAACTCTTATTCCTATGTCTTCATGTTAGTAGAGGTAAACAATTGCAGAAATTCTCTTATTGCTTATGTCCTTGTTGGTACAAGGGGAATATGGGAATATAGTAAACTTTGAGCGATAGTGAAATCCTTTAAAGCTTTGAGACTCGCTCTCTTTGCACGGTTAAAATATAAAAAATCTTATGTGTTGCACTCATATGACTCTCTCTACTCTTGTGCTAACGATTCTTAAACTCTTATTCCTATATCTTCTTCGTGTTAGTTGAGATAAACATTTACACAAATTATCTTATTGCTTATTTCCTTGTAGGTGCAAGGGGAATATTAGAATGTAGTAGGCTTTGAGCGAGTCAAATGTTTTAGAGCATTGAGATTCTGTTCCCTTTGCACACTTAACATATAAAAAAATGAACAACGATGATCCATTTCACGAAAGCTTTAAGTTTTCAGAAACTCACACACATAACAAGGAATGTGCCCGAAATGGTTCACCCTACAAGAAAATGTATTGAAACATAAATTTTGTATTTTAGCAAGATCTTCATTTTTTGTAGACTAAGATTTGGTCTATCTCTAATGGTTTACCAGTTATGCAAAAGTCCTCCAGAGTAAATACGACTACGGGGGCTATAGCCAGAAAATTCAAGATATACATTTCATTTGTCATTAAAATATCTCAAACATATGGCATTTTAATCAAAATCGTTAGAGCCATTTTCAAGAAATTCAAAATTTTCAAAAATCATCCATGTAAAGGGTAGTTTAGGGTGGAGAAATTTTCTTCAAAATTTTCATATCGCATTCTTGAAAGATATTAAACTTAAATACCAACTTTGGTTTCTAACCGACTTTTCCTTTTTGAGTTATACTGTCCACAGACCTACAGAAATAGAGACTATTT